>APFE030354240.1:6765-55949 GCA_000404065.3 Pinus taeda | reverse complement strand
CCTGCCAACCTCTTAAAATGACTAAGAAAATACATAATATAGGCAAGCTAACCTCTTCCCTTTCCTATAGGGGTCGAGCTCATCCTTCTAGGAGCATTTTGAACTAATTCCAAACTAAGCACTAGATAATAGGCCAGCTCAACAATTTGCCTCTAAAACTTAGCTAACTGATTCATGCATTAATTATTCACTTTTTACATCAAGGAAGCTTCTAGAAGGGTAAAGAGAGATAAAATCTATCAAAGTGCCATGAAAATATTACATTTACCCATCATCTACAAGTAAAAATGGTCAACCATAGTCAAAAAAGTGTTTTTTGACAAAAAAGGTCAATTCTGGCAAAGCTGGCGCACACGGTCGCGCCCCGTGTGCAAATGGTCGCGCCCCTTTGCTGCAAATTTTGAGTGGGTTCCACTGGTCCAAATCAGGTGCAAGATGGCTCATTGGAAAGCTTGGTCTGTCTATTTTCCATCCCAAGTGGACTTTCTGAATTTGGAGTTGTTTTCCCCCCTCAAAAACCATTTCTCCCAAGGTCACTTTCTGCACTCAAAAAGTGGGCAGAAAGTCATTTTTTTGATGTATTTTGAGCTTTTGGATGCTCAAATCTCAAAATCAGGCTTCTCCCAAGTATTGGTAATTTTTCTCTTTGCATGACCTTTCCAAAAATGCCAAGTTTTCAAAATTCCGAGCAGTCCTTCAAAAATAGTCCGCGCTCTGGGAACGCGACCATTCAAATGGCCAAAACCTGTAAATTGCACAAAAAATTCACAAATGACAAAATTTTCTCCAAATTTCTTGAAATTTGGGCTGGGAGTCCCCAATCAAGTACCATGCTCAGACAAAGAGGCTTTGGCCAAAATTTGGAGTGGATCGGGCGTTTTCTTTCGTTTTTGTGTTTTGGCCAACCGTCCTTGGAGCACCTTCGTTCTCACCGATATTTTTGACATTTCTCTCAAACCATGACACCTGTGTAAAAAGTGAAGGAGGTTTGTCTTCCTTGGCATGTGGTGGACAAAAACCTCTCTCATTTTCCCAAAATTCATCTTTGACTGATTTTAAACATCATTTGAGTGAAACTTGCCCCGTTGTGTGAAACAAGGAATTTGGTCGAAATGAAGCGAAATGAAGGGGATAGGGGGCTTCTAAATTCTTGGGGAAATTTTTGGGAGTGGGGAGGGATGTTAGGAGGCAGGGGAAAGTGGAATCTCAGAGATTGAGTGAGGGGAAGGGGTCCAAAAGGGAAAATCACAGGCCAAACCTAGAAAATTGCCAGGTTGTAGCTAGAAACTAGGGTTTGTGCAAAAATGAGGATTTTGGGGAATCTGAGTGTTGGGAAGTGTATGATATGATACTTTAAGGATAGGGGAAGGTGTATGAACATCAGGAAACAAGTTTTGCCATTGATTTGACCGTCTAAGAGAAATTGGCTTCAAAACCCTAAGAGAGGGAAATGAACTTGCCAAGGCACAAATGAAGCATGAACAAGATGTAAAATGACTCATTAGACACTGACATGATAATGAAAACCCTATGAATGATGGTAGACTCAGCTGGATAGTGACATAGACTGACATTTGGGCAAACCCTAGACCTAATGGCTAGTGTACAAATTTTGCTTGAAGACTGAAATGACAAAATTTGACCTTGACACTTCAAAATCACTTTGTAAGAGCATATTTGATCACTGGAGGAAGGCTGTAAAGACTGACACTAACATTGAGCATCACTCCTTTGCCCAAGCGGGGTTAACTAGTTTCCTCTTAGGTAGAGGGGTGATTATCAACATCATACTCCCCCTCCCCTTATACCATTTTTTTCCCATGGAAAAAATTACATACTTGATATTTCATAGAAATCAAGTATACAAGTTACTATTTAATTACAACGTCCCAAACATGTTTGTCAAGAGTTATGGCATTATACTAATCTAGAACATAAGGAGACAAACATAAAATGATGCAAGGTCCTAATGATAACATCTGCAATTCATAAAATGTTGTTAATATTCACTCTAAGGACATTAACAACTTTTTCTGTACTCAATAAATGTCCTACAATCTAGAGTAATGTTTTCTTTCATCTTTTGTTTGCATCAAAATTAAATTATTTATGGATATGTGATACCTCCATCTCCTCAAAACATTAATGTAAGGTACGAATTCTTTGTTGCCAACAATTTAGGGTCAAGTTGTGTAATTTGTCGATCCCCAATAACCAATCAATCGTCACTCAAGAATGTCCAAAATATTTGTAAGAATTTATACTTTGCAAAGTCAACGACGAAAAAAAGCCTAATTTATTCTTCTTTATTATTCTTTTCAAGCCCTAGCCCTAGGGTAAGAAGGAAAGTGTGATGGTTGTTCAAGTAAAATGTGTCGCATGTCCCTCTTACAACCTTAACATGAATTTTTTCTCCATCAAAGAAGACCGAATCGAGCTTCAAATCGCCTATCTTGGGTCCAATTGGAATTCTACTTTTATTCTTTAAACATTTTTTGTTGAGCTACTTCATTGGTAATTTTTGTTTGTGTACCATTTATCGAATATTTGGGATATAATCATCAAAGATGGTTCAATTCTAGTGTAACCATATTTTCCAAAGGAATAGTCTTAGAAGGAAGTAAATATGCCCCATGACTAGGGATTTTATCCACTCTTTCAGGCATTCCCCTAATTAATTACCCAATCATGTCCCAATGTAGTCCTCCTCAAACAAAATCATTCTTCACACCATCTACTAAAAAATGCAGTCCATGAACAAGTGTGTCACTAACTCTTTATTGTCGAAACAAAGTGGGTGTCTTACAAACCCTTCCCATCCTTGCCTCTCGAGATTAACCCATGTGATGATCCTATAATGTAGCACTATCCATAGAAAGAGTGATATCTTTAAAGTACAATGCCACTTCCAAACAATTTTATACCACTAAAATGGGTCTAAATAAACTTCTTGTCTCACAGTGTGACTCCATAAGTTAATTTTTCCATCAACACCCCACATTCTTTTCTCGTTTTCCACATGACCTTTCACTAGATATCTAATTTGTTTAATTCCATTTTATGCAAGTAACAAGACAAACTTTGTCCACGTCCAAGATAGATTATGTAAGAGGCCTATAGCATTAGATGATTTCCAAGGTCTTGGGGACATCTCATTGGCTTCGGGATAAATGGATTTAGATAGTATGTAAATGCCTTTGTACTTTAATTCCACTACTAGATTTAGAGAGACCATTTTGAGGCCATCACCTCCTATCCATGGAGCCTTTCTTAAATATATATTTCTACCATCTTCTACTTACCAAATATTCCCTTTTTTAAATATGTCAAATGTTGACACCAATACCTTCCAAATATTTTACCCTCCCTTACATGAATTTTCCTTTAACCAAGCCCATCCTTCAAAATATTTATTCTTCTAGTACTTGTCTCACATCAATGTTCCCCATAGGACTGCATCAAATATACTCCTCCAAATAATTTTATTAATTAGAACTTTTTCAAACATGAAAATGATTTTGAGCCCCAATCATCCTAATTCGTTGGGCTGGAAATTTGTTTCGAGCTATCTAAATGCATCGCTTTTTGTATTATACGTTTCCAAAGAAAATGGAAACATAAATTTCTAATTTTGTTCAAAATTGTCCTTGATACACTAGCTAGATCCAATCAATAGAGTGGGATTGCTTCCATAATTGATATTACCAAGATAACTTGGCCTCCCAAAGAGAGCCATTGGTTGCACCAATGGTTGATCTGACATTCTAGTTTATTTATCATCAAGGACCAATCTACAACTTGGTAGTCCTTAGCCTTTAAATTATAACCAAGATATTTTATTTCCTCATCTAAAGGAAAAAAAATTAAAGGAATAAAAAGATTTAAAATTTAAATTCATACTTCCAGGTTCTCCACTAATTGACGTAATTCACATGGAAGGACTAACTTCCTTGCCTATAGATTCACAATACAACACAATTATGTTCTAAATACTTCTCCATTCTTCAATCAAGCCATGTCTAAATAAGAGAATGTCATAAAAAAATAATAGGTGTATTAGTTTGGCCATTGTGGATACTTGTATACCTTTGATCCTTCCTCCTCTTATAGCTTGGTTGAGCATGAGACTTATGCCTTCCACAACTAGCAGGAACATAAAATGAGAAAGTGGACATCCTTATCAAATTCCTCTAGAAGATATAAAAAATTGAGTAGATATTCCATTTACTAGAATTGCAAAAATTTCCAAAGTGACACATCCCATTATCCAATGAGTATTATCAAGAGGCACACAAATTTGTAGTAAAACTAGTCTCAATAAGAGTTGATTAACTCTATCATAAGATTTTACCAGATCTAATTTCATCACTAACCCTACGAGCTTCTTGATTTTCATACTATGTAGTCTTTCTTATGTTGATCCAATAACATTGAGGCTCGGTCTATTTATCAAAATTCCAAACTATTCTTTGGATATGCCTTTTAACAACTATTTCTTCAAACCGTCAAATAGAATTTTTTAATTAAACTTGTATATGAAATAGCATAAAGATGTAGGGAAAAAATATCTACAAAAGATTTTGGATTAGTCTTCTCCATAATTAATGTGATAAAAGTGGCATTGAGTGCCCTTGGGATTCTTCTTCCCACTCTAATTTCTTCAATGAATTTGACAAGATCATGAGCTATGATGTCAAATAAATCTAAAAAAAAATCATAGTCCACACATTAGGTCCCGAGATCTTTTCCTTATTTCCGTTTTTAAGGGCAAACAAAACTTCCTTCTGAGTAACTGACTTTTTCATAACCTAAATGGAGTTATTATCAAACATTCTAGGAAAATGTTATAACATACTGCTGGACTTTGGTTTTCTTAATTTTTTTTGTAAAACTAAATTCTATTACTTCAAAAAAATAGAATACAAAATTCTTCATCAATGGAAATCCTTGTATTCCCAGTTATATATTGTGATTTCCCATAATTAAATCTTCGAATAGATCCTCAATTTTTTTTGACCCTTTTTTTCCTACGTACATTAATCCAACCTACACTATTATTAAGAATTGTTAAAGAAGAATCAATGTCCTCATTTCCATGATATAGATACATCACCAAAGAATCAACTGTGTTCATCATCTGCTTTTTACTCTAAAAATATATGATTCATGGGTTCTCTTTTTCCTACTCGTTTCAGCCACAATTATTGTTGAAACTCATTTGTTCTCATTACCTATATGGTTCTCCCATATTTGGGAATGATACGATTCCATTGGGGCTCAAGCAAAAATTGGGGGAGTTTATCTTTTCGTAAATGTTTATTGTTACTAAGAATTGTCCCTTTTCTGACCTACAAAATCTTTGGATCCTTTTCCTTCCTTCAGATCCCTCCAACCACAATTAGATTTATTAGACCCTTGTGCGAACGTGGCCCCTTTCAAAAAATAAAAACCACTCTGAAGGTGTCCATCCTATTGGAAATATCTACATCAAAAAGTAGTATTTTCATAGCCCAAGGTCCGAGAAAACATATTTCCCAACCACTTGAGCATTATTTTTTCTGGTAGGCCTTTGTTGAGATCCACTTCAACACATATGTAGAAATAAGTGAAAATTCCATTTGATGGTCCTTCCTTGTGTATTTTGATAAAGTGTAGAATAAAATTTCCCATTTTTTCTAAGATTATGGATTGATAAAATGAATGGGAAAGTTGGCAAGACTTACCCATAGTTGAGTATTCATTTCCTTCATGGTAAGAGGATTTAAGCCTAGGAACCAAGGTTTCATTGATAGACAACTCTTCCCCAAAACCACGGGTCCATGGTTGAGGATTTTATTCTTATCCTCAATATTTTTAAAAACTTATTATAGTGACAACAACCACCCTCCAAAATTTTTCCTTAGATTTTCTTTGGAGCCTCCCTACCAAACATCCTTAGTAGCATGTCTTTCAGTGACACATACATATGCTTGAGTGAGTTTATGTGGTTCACCAGCTTGTGTTTGCATTGCACAGTTTTAGTGCTCAGAAAATCAAGGCTGGACTATGCTCTACACAATTTCAACAGACAGTCATCTCACTGACAGTTCGGACAATGTTTTTCATAGTTCTGGCAGTCAGTCTCCCAACCTCCCGGTGAAAATTACGCAAATCTTCCAGTTAGTCATTGAGGTGTGTTGCATGTCAGTCCTCAAACTTTTTTGTTTTTCACTGACAATTTTCTTGCAATGAGCGTTTCTATGTCTCCAGGTATCACAAGTGCTCGTTTGTCTCTTAGAAGCACATGTACAATGGCTTCCAGGAGAGAAGGGTCAAAGACAAAAAGTTTTTCATAGAAAAGGAAATCAGGACGAAATAGCAATACATCAATGACATATTTTCAAGCATATTTGAGGAGAATCTAGAGGACCGTCAAGTCTATGTCAACATACACAAGTGTGAATTGTGCCAGAATTCATGCAGGTATCCCGTGTTTCCATTCGTGCACATGATCCACTAAATTGTATCTCATATTGATATAGAGATAATGGTGTTGAATAGTTTCAGTGGAAAAAAAATTGCTACCTTCAAGGCCAGGGACTTTCAGGTGATGTATCACTTGCCACACCTAGTGATCACAATGGATACACCCTTCACTAGATTGAGCAACAGTGAAAAATCAAGAGATGTGTTGAAGAGTTGGATGAAAGAGTCATCCAAGTTCGGGATAAAACCCAACTAAATGTACAAAATGAGAATACTACGGAAAGCATATCAGCTCTTGGTCATCTTCGCATGTCACTTATACAGCTAGGAGAGTACATAAAAATTCCCGCAAAGTTGGGTGATTGTGTTGGATCAGCTAGAAAATGAAGGAATACCTTTGAAATGGTCTTGCATGTTGGCTCTCCAGTTGAAGGAACAAGTAACAGAAGCCTGACATCCACCCAAGGGTTAGCAAGCAAATCTTTTCATGTTCGCTTACATACTTGATGAAATTTGTGCCTATTAGTAGTTCATAGACTTGGGTTTAGCATGGACACCTTTAGAAACCTCTGTGCACACCTATTACAGGTTGTTCTCCAAGTGCAGATTTCATGGAGTTATCATAGAGCTATCAAACCACTTCGTCACCTCGGTATACAAGATAATCTTTGAGCATGATTTTCCTTACATGTCACAGGCAATGATGGAGGAATTCGTTGACATAATAGATTAGTATGCCTCACCCCTTCGCACCTTCATCCAGATGTACAACATAGAGAAGGATCTACATGTTTTGCCAAAGTTTTCCATGGATTAGTTTTTCATGCAAGAGGTTTCATACCACATCTCGACAGCGTTTTCAACGATACTCCATAGGAAGAAGGAGACACCTTGGCCTGCTCTTCCTTTGCAGATCAAGTTGTATGAGATCAATAATCTCAAGTATGCTAAATATGAGATGGAGGAATTCAAGACATTCACCTTCAGCACCAGAAGTTTCAATCCATATGACTTGAATTTCTTAGTGAAGGAACATTGTGTGAGACTATATCATACTTTGATCCATGGGGCATGTCATTGGCCCAACGAAGACCCATGGAGATATTGTTATAGATTCTCAACACTCAATGAACTGGTCAGAATGGTTATAGAGTGGTTAGCAGTGCAGAAGGTAGAAACATCTTAGAGAGCAGCATCATCAATAACAGTAGAGAGCAGCAAAACCTATGCTTGACAAAGGCAAGAGGAAGGTTGCTGACAGTGCAGAGATGAAGCAAAGCTGCAACTTCAAAGTAGATCCAATTCTATTGAGAGAAGCTATGATTATTCAGGTGAAGAGGAAACAGTGCAACAAAAGGACTGCCAAAAGGCACAAAGAGAAGAAAAAGCTAGAGGAAGTAGAAAAAGAGTTGTAGGAGTTGAGTTAGAAACTTAGGGAAGAACAAGAGCTCCTCATAAGAGAGAAGGAAGTGCTCCAGGAATAGGAACATCAGGAGGTGCAACATGCACACATTGATGAAACTACACCCATACATGTTATTAATTCATTTGAACAACTGACACATAGCAAAAAGGGTGAGCAATCACAAGAGTAGGGCTTTTCTCAAGAGATTGAATAGATGTTGGAACTGATGGAAATGAATGTGGTTTAGCCAATGTTAAATCAAGATATTAACCTCATGCCTCAGAACCAAGTAGTCATTCCACCAACTTCAACAGATCTAGAAGTAGAGCAAGTCCCAAGCAATCAAGGAGACACTGAAATCCTTTAGGACAATCCAAAAGCGGATGTGCACAACGTATCTTTCGATGAGTCACATCACAGAGTTGTACAGTAAAGCAGAGTGCCCACTTTGGTTTTCCATTTCATGCACAAATTGAAGAATGAGTGATCATTTTGGATGTGCCCAGATATCCAACTGCATTGGTCAATGCTACCAAGGCATATTCCAAAGCCACCAGCTCAAGTGTTACATTCTTGATCGCTAAGAATGACCGCATGGCTAAGGAGCTACAAGCGGTCAAACAAGGAGAAGAGAAAGTTACAACATCCACCAGAGTAGTGTTGAGGAAAGCAATACTTGATCAAATATCATCTCTCGAGATAGTCATGTGGAAGTTGTACTTCAAGTTCATCATTGTGCATAAGTTATTTTTCCATCTTAACGGTTGGTAGCAAAATTGTGCTAGGAGAGCACGCATCTTATCAGACATACACGTTGTTGCTAATCACATGTAGATGTGGGCAATGAGATACAAGGGAACCCCATTTTACTTGCTAGGATTATGAAGCCAAAGGGAGTGGAGTTGAAGGTGCGCATTCAGAGTCAGATCTGGAACTATGAGGAACTCCCACACCTCATCACCAACTTACAAGCTTCACATGCACAAGTGCTCAGGAGCATGGATATCATTTTGGGCATGCATACGATCCCATCCATTGGTAAACTCTCCAAGAAAGGCAAAGAACCAAGTACAACTAGATTTGGACATGTACTTTCATCAATTGATGCGCATATCCACTGACGCAGACTTGGAGATGAGCACAGACACTATAAATCAGCATGTATCTGGTCTGGCTGCACACAAGACCATGATGTGCATGTTATTTGACGAATTGGATAGAGGTGCAAAATCATTGTACCCATATGAAATGGTGGAAGGTGTTTGCTTTCAGAAGGATGTCACCATAGAGTCCATAGAAACCATAACAGACTACCGAGCTTGGCATCCATTCTCCATTGTCAATCATTAAAAGAATGTCGAAGAGTTAGTATTCCCACAACTATCTGAGTCTTAGTGATGTCTTGTATGGCTTATGCAAGCCCATTTTTGTCTCACATGGGTACATGTGTAGATTGTAATGTAAACATGTTGTAAAAGTGAAACACTAAGTGTCAATAATAGAATGTAAGAGTTGTGTAATTTGAAGAGTCATGAGGGTAGTTAAAGAGTCACAAAGGGGAATGTCAAAGGTCACCCCACCCTTTTCTATTTATAGCACCTCATAACTCATTATACTGACTTTTGGGAGCCAAGAATATGATAGGTATAACTTGGATAAATCTTGGAGTGTATTGTAATGAGCCTTGGATTCTCCATGGTGCAGAGCTAGTACATATCTTTGGAGGAGCAAGGGGAAGTGACTATAATGTTTTGCTATCAAGGCTAGTGGTTTTCATGTTTTTATGTATGAGTGGATATTTCACTCTTTTAATATAACAGAACCAACACATTTCACATATATGTTGTTATTGTAGTTTGGTTATCCTCATTTCTTTAATGATGTATATAACTATAATTTATGCATGTATGTATGGACTATTCCATATGTGTTTGTATGAATCTTATCGAAGCATTTTCTTGACATAATCCATCACTTTGGATCATCAACTATCCTAGTTTCCATATCGTGATGTATTTATGTTCATGTGTTCCTTTTGAAGCTGCATGTTATCACAGGTTTCTAAGGGGCGCACTCTTCCCCTCTTCTGTGTGTTTGAGCCTCTCATAAACCCTACTTGACTTGCTACAAGGTCACACCCTTGCTACCAAAAAGGACATATTACTTACCTTTTCATGCAACTACAATCAAGACGATATTGTACTACCCACTACTAGGATTCCTACTCCAAATAATCTGAGGTCTAGTTGGGACTTCTTACCGTTTAGATCCCCTAACATCTTGCCGGGTCCATCACAGTCAACATTTCTGGTGCTAGATGGAGGGTCAGATGATAAGATGAGTCCTCACATCCTATTTTGAATCTTGGCACATCTATCATGGATATTTTTGTAGTTAATACTCCGCGGTGTTTGTCTAGCACACATTCCTCTGAAGTCATGAAGCATTTTCTTGATTACTTGTTTGAAATCATGTATGATGGTGAAGTTGAAGTGGCCTAGCCTGAGAACTTGCATGAATTCCTTTCATTCTTGGAGAACGAGGAATATTTTGATGACGTAGAGGTAAACATGCTTCTTACATACACACTTTGCAAATACCCGGAGAACTGGTTCCGCAACCTGCCTCACAATTGCGTGCCCTCATTTATGCAATTCAGATATCTAATGAAATTCGGTTTCCATCATTTTGATCCTAACTCTCTTAACAAAAAAAATAAAAATAAAACAATGGATGGCCTTGCATGAATTTCCTATCGATTTTTCGAATCACTTCCATCTTCTCATGTTTGAAGCTCCAAAAAGTCAGATTAAATTCCAATATCTTATGGACAGATTTGAATATTGTTGTGACATTGAATCAATCAGTCCCAAAATGAAGAAAAAGTTCAAACCCCACTTATCATACTTTGGTGATGGATTTTCACAATCAAAAGTAGACACAGTCGTTGTCACAAGTGAAAATCTACCCTCCCCTCATCAAACAACTCCACCCCCCGAGAGTGACGTGGGAGAGTGTGCACACATGACTATTCAACCGGTACATGCTCCCACCCTCACCACTCTTAATTTTTGTGTACATTTGGTTGGGAAGCCTATGGGTTATCATATGCATTTGTTACCTCAACCTCCATCTCCACATTCAATTGATCCTCTGGATTGCACTGCCTTATGTTCTCCCATTTCGGACTTTACACATGTTGTGAACGAGTATCAAGTTATTGATGGAGTTGATGTTACACAACCAACTTGCACTGCCATTTATGATGAGTTTGACTGGGGATCTGAGAATCAAACCATGGTGAAGGATGATTCCCTTATGTCCACACCTCCTCCACTTTTTCCTGACATCCTTGGTGAATTCTCTATCCCTAATTTTCCTTTTGTAAATCCATCCATAGATGCATCTACATTTGATCATTTGCAAAACACACATGATGTCAATATGTCATTTGACAGTGGAGAGGACACATTCTTAATTGAAAATCCACTTGATTTTTCATCTGATTTTTCAGGAAAAGCAGAGGGTGAACATTCTTTCTTCTCATCTACCCCTCTATTTAATTCTTCAGATGATGAGGATGTTGATGAACTCATTGATTTTTCTAATCATCGCTGTCGTGATCTATTTACTCATGTATTATATCACAATGTTGATCCAACAATTGTTGGTCTTTCAAAGCCACATGTTTATGATGATCTATCTGTTGATGAATTCGAAACCCTGCAGGTTGTCGAGGCACTTCAGCCCGAGTTGATGCTTATGGCATGCCCTCACTATCCTAAGGTTGGTTTCACTTCTGATAAGGAAATTGTTGAACTACCCAAGGATCCTTATCACTCATCTATATGGATTTATGATCAATCCAAGACATAGATTTTTCTTCCTCCACCTGAGTCACATGATCCCATTGCTCATGCATTGGAGGAATCATACACAACAAGAACACTTGCAAGACATGAGTTATCCCTCTTTCTCATTTATTCTTGCATGTCATAGTCAAGAGAATTCTTATGATTATCATCTGCATACAATATTTCAGAACACCATGGTAAGTCCATAGAGTTCTTGTCATGTGTTTTCACTTTTTTATTTTCTATGGATGCATTTAAACTCAGAGTGTGTTTGTCTTCATTGTTATATATTTCATGTTTTCTTGTTCCCTTGACTCTACTCTTCACAAAGGATGCCTTCACCAACACAGGTCAACCAATGTGCGAGTGGCTACATTGGAAATATCACTTCACGTTATCAGACCCATGCACTGTTAGCTTAGGAGTAGGAGTAGTGTTTGCTTTATGTTTTGTTTGCTTGCATGCATGTTTTATTTCTTTCTTTGTTGGTTTGTTTGCTTGCTTGCCTTATTTTCTTACTTTTTTTTCTTTCGTATTTTCTTCTTCTCTTTGCTTTATTGTGTTGTTTGCTTGTTTACATCTGTAGGTTAGTTTCGCATGAAACCATGTGGGACTCTAATGAAAAGAAAGGTAAAGTATAAGTGGACTTGTACAACTATTAACATTTGGTTATCTGTTGTCTTCTCTCTTTATTTAGAACTTGTTCTATTCATTCAATGATACACCAATGCAAAATAGATTATGTTCAAAGTGAATCTTGGTGTAAGCACAACACTTATGCTCTAACTAGTACCACCTACTCTAGTCAATTGTTTTTGGGTTAACCCTTGTCATCCAAATCTAAAGGCGAGGGAGAAGAACTTAAAAATTATGTCAGAGGTATACATAAAATACTTCTTTGAAGGAACAACTTCTTCTGATCTTTGTAGAGTCCAAGAACTGCTTTACCTTGACACCCTTTTTACCCACATTTCCTCCTTTTTCCTATTTCTATCATGCAAATAAATGTAATAAATATAAGGTTTTGTTAAGGTAAGCACCTATATGTCCTATTTTTCATATTTTGTCCATATTCCTTATTGTTTTATTAAAGTTTGCATTCAACTACAAAATTGACCTGATTCTATAGCTAATCCACAGATCCACAACTACTTTCATTGTTGATAGGGTTCAAATGCACCAACTCAACAAAGGAGTATATGGGCAGATAGAGAATGATCCTCTCATGGATTTCTTCCTGTTTACTTGAACCAATCCATCAAGATAATCACACTGCAACATGGTCAACCATGACAGTAAACCGCAAGATAATGTGTCGTAACAGAGTCTGAGTTTCAAGAGATATTATCAATTTTATTTTTCAAATAGAAAATCAATGAATAAGCAATATGATTTGGTTTGATAAGTATTGTATAGAATATACTTAGGCTTGAATTTCTCATGTTGTTAATTAAAAAACTCTATAATAACAATCGCCACTCTGTGTTTTGGTGCACACCACCGTATGTAATTTTGAAAGAATCCTATTGAAACTATTTCTCAATTAATAGATATTGTTTCATATTATCTTGCATTGATTAAAGTTGTCGACTGCCTTGTGGAGAGCCCCTACATACAGACCAAGTCTTTGACTCAATACAAGTAGATTTTCTTTAGTTTCTTAGACTTAATTTGTGCATGCTCTGTTTTTTATATTTTAGGATGCAGTTCAATGGAATTCGAGATTAAAGTGATCTTTGCATCAGTAATTTCGTTTGTTTTATAGCTAGCATAACTCAATCATTTCATTTTCTTTCTACCTAGTATAACTGAGTCATTCCCTTTCATAATTTAGTTATTTCATAGCCTATCAATCTCATTTTTGTTTTACTTTTGCATTGAAATAAAGTTACAGTAGTTAAGAGTGACAGTCTTTTCTTAGCATATGAACTCAAGCATATTTTATTTTCCAATTTGATAAAATAGAATCTCCCTCACACGCTATCATAATTATCCTAGTTTAGCTGCAGCATAAAAATTGAAACATAATAAAAACCAGTTTTACAGAGTAGAGATAGGATGATTATTCAACCAACCCACAAAGTTCAATTCAATTAGGATTAATTTTAGAATAACCAATTAACAAATCTCAAAGATAACACTCTAATATAGACAATAACATCATCCCCATACTGATTCTAGATTTAGACATTAACCATAACATAAACACCTTAACGACATAAGTAACTTCTAGCACATATAGTGCACTTGTACTTCGCCAGTTTACCTTCCCTAGTCAATAATTTATGCTTACAATTTAAGAACATTAAATTGACTAAACACTCTCAATAAGTTGGGATCCCTCTTCTGCCTTTGAAATAATTAAGTGCCTATGCACATTTTTTGAAAAAAATAAAAAAATGAAAATGTGAAAATTTTTGAAAAAATGAATAAGGTGAAAGAAGAGAAAGGCTTCGTGCACAGAGAGGTGATGCAAGTAACTTTTTCGGGGTCCTGACTAGGCTCGCTAGTAGCAAAGTGATGCTTGTGTTCCTATGTGACTTCATCGAGGTACTGTCCAGCCCTGTTGGCAGTGGAGCAACACCAGAGATGAAACTTAAACTCTGACAATTAAAATACTTGTGCACCAATATACCCCTCATCCCCAATCGAAACAACTAAGATGAGTTGGCTTGGAATGTGTGTCAGCCGATCAAGAGCATGGTAGGTGCCGCATATTTCACTCAAGATAGTGTGGAAACCAAGATGATCAGAGAACCGACCAATACTTCTGGAAGAGTTAGACTTGCTTTTCATCAAACAAGGTCCATTCAAAGAGTTGGAGTTATACTAGTGCCTTGCCAAGTTTTGTAGAGAATACAACAACCCTCCAAAATTTTCCCTTAGCTTCATTTAGGAGCCTCCCTACCAACCATCCTTGAAGCATGTCTTACACTGGCAAGTACTTATGCTTCAATTGAGTTTATGTGGCTCATCAGCTTGTTTTCGTGACCTTGTTTTCCTTTCACTCGCAAGATGACATCTCGGGACATGATCATTATATGTCTATTGTTGTCACTTAAAGAATTGCACAGAACTGGAGGGAAATCATCCTTTTTCTCCAAAATTGTGCAGACCATCAAGGCATCTTCCCGCTTTCCATAAATGCGTAGAGGAAGCAGGCAGCCTTCCCTCAGAAAATTGCATAGAGCTTCCCATCACTGAGCTTACTCTAAAAAATTGTGCAAATATTGCTGACAACCTTGGCTTCAGTCTAGAAATTACGCAGAGATTAAGGGGCTGCCAAAGCCACTCAACCCAGAAACTGCATAGAAGTTACTTAAGGGCTTGTAGTGCAGTGCATGTTCTCCCAAGTTGACCAGTTCCCTCTAAGAATGAGCAATATTGCTTTGCATGCATGGGATTCTTTTTCCTGAAAAATAAAATAGCAAAAAGCAAAAAGCATCCCTATATTTTAGGGATCTATTTTGAGTAGCTGGGGGTTACATGTAAAAGTCGTTTCAGAAACCTTGAACAAAGTGTCACTTTTTCCTAGATTTGTGGCATGCAGGTCATAAGCCTCAATCTTATTAAAAATATTTATTCGATGCCTCAGATCTCATTCTTCACATAGAACTTAGAACTCCCACATTCCACATCGCATCTAGGAGCATTCGGCATACTCAACTCAAATTTTTTGGGTAAGTCCACTTTTCATGTCTTTTACTACTTTTCTATCGCTTTTTTTATTTTGGTTTGTGTGAGTGTTGTTTTCTTGGTTTTTTTGAACGCTTGATTTACTTTTAATGCATGTTAGCTTGTAGAAGCCTTGTTTCAATTTTTCATTGCATCTCACTGCTGTCACATGCATGACACTCATTTCTCACTATCGGTCACCCTTGCAGCGACTCGCTTCACATAGTTACGTGTTTTCACATTTACTAAATCCTGCACTCACTATTTGCATACATGTTTTGTCACTCATGTCTATGCTTAGCCTCGCATATGCATTCAACCTTTACCATTTTTTAGTCACCCGTCAATGGGTCTGGCTTGCCTTGTCCTAGACCTTGCCTTGTAGGGCTTGGACTATGCATTTCTAAGAGTGAAGGCTCTTCCTTCCTCCTAGGAATTTTGAAGAGCTTTCCCAAAACTAACATCCCCGACTTTCTCTACGCAATTTTGAGAGGAAGTGCCCCATTGACCCTAGAATCATGTAGATGCAGTTTGACCAAGTTGTATTCATGCTGACGGAAATTGCACATTACGTAGTTTCAGTCCTTAGTAGGCCAAGCTGCACTGCACTCTGCTCATTTTTAGTATTTAGTCAGCTCACTCACAGTGTCTCGACTATGTTCTTTGTAGTTTTCACAGTCAGTCTCCTAGTCTTCTCATGAAAATTGTGCAAATCTTCCAGTCAGTCACCATGGTGTGTTGCATTGGATTCATCAAGTTGTTTTGGTTTTCATTGACAGTTTTCTTGCCATCAGTGTTACTCTATCTCCAGTTATCACTTGTGTTTGTCTGCCTCTCAACAGTACATGTACAATGGCTTCCAAGAGAGCACGGTCAAAGGGCACTGTTGAGATTGCAACTGGAGATGTGGTTGAGCAAGTGTCTATGAGCTTTCCCATCTATGAAGACACTAAGTTGTTCAAAGATAGGAAAATCAAGATGAAATGGTAGGACATCAATGACATGTTTTTCAGGCACATTTGAGGAGAATCTAAAGGACCGCAGAGTCTATGTCAACATACACAAGTCTGGCTTGTACAAGATTGCATACATGTATCCTACATTTCCATGTGCAGACATGATCCATTGGATTTTCTTGCATACTCATCCACAGACAATGGTGTTGAGCAGTTCAAGTGGAATATAACTTCCTAACTTTAGGGCAAGGGACTTTCAAGTGATGTATCACTTGGCATGGTTGGTGATCACAATGGATACAGGTAATGATCCTTAATAGGAATACAAGTGATAAAAAGCAAATAATACATGCAACAAATTACAAAAATGAAATATTCAACAAACACCCATATAAAAGCTACAAATGGAGGACTTTTGAGCCATTTTATTATATTTATGAAAAAAAATACAATAGATTATGGAATGGTGCACCTAGTCTTGTCTAAAAGGACAAGCAAGACCAAACCCAAGTAGGAAAATGGCTGATCTAAAGGCTTCCTAGCTGTTGCACCAATCTACACTGCATTGCCTAGAAACTACTACTTTGCTGAAGTTTGAATGGATGGAAGGTGCACTGAAACTACCTAGAAATTTATATTCTTTTAACACCAAACTCCATGTCCAAAACCCAC
This sequence comes from Pinus taeda, assembly GCA_000404065.3. NCBI lineage: Eukaryota > Viridiplantae > Streptophyta > Pinopsida > Pinales > Pinaceae > Pinus > Pinus taeda. The sequence goes on along the minus strand of APFE030354240.1, from coordinate 38,922 downwards.
AAAAACCCAGAAATGGTTTGGTACGATTTGGATTTCCCAAAATCGACCCCTATAGGCACTATTTAATCGCTAACAATTCTACATTGCCTCCTGCAAAGATACAACTTAAAACCCCACCTTTTGTGTCCAAAAATTTATCAAATTTTAGGTTTTGGATCATTGTGAAAATACCAGAAAAAACCATAAGTGAATTTATCTGGTTTTGATTTTGGATTTTCAGCCTCCTTGGAGCCTCTCCCCAACTACTACAGACAAATTCGACTTGCAATAAATAACTTGCCAAGCCCTCTGAAAATACCCCTAGAACATTAGGTCCACCTATACTAACTAACTCCCTACTTCCCAAATGACCCTTGGTCTGGATGACTTCCCTCCCAGCACCACAAGTTTGCTGCTACAGTAGCCTTTGTGCTAACTGTTGCATTGGTCTAGCTGGCTACTACTCAAATATAGTTTCCCTTTCTATGTTGCCTCCTGCACTCTTGGATCTCCCAGAAAGTTGTAAATCCCTTTGTTTGTCTATTCCTAACTCTCCTAGCAAGCTGAGAATCCCCCTTGCTAATTTCTAATCCTTCTTGCATGTTCTCTGGGTGCCTAGGAATACAAGGTTGGTCCTTGGGTTGATGAATGAAGTGTGTGACTATACCAGACTCCATAGAAGCTCCTGTGTAACAACCTCCCTAGGGCGGGCAAAGATGGTCCCCCAAAGAAGAGGTTGAATCCTCCGTGCAGAAGAATCGTGGATAAATAGCCAGAAGACTCGCTCAATAGAAAAGCGTACAAAATGAGTTTGTTTGTCAAAATAATTAGAATGCCTGAAAATGAGAGCTCCATCCCCTTTTGTCACCTTGGGATCCCTTAGCCTCTTGTAGGTCCCACCTTCCACTAACTCAAATTCTCTCCAACGTCCTCCTTGGCCAAATTTGAATTATGCATGGGTGACTCCACATTCCACTAGCTGCTGAAACTAATTCGAACTGCCTATAGTTCCTAAGTTTCTGCTTGTGGGGTTCTCCTCTTAAACCAAACTTGATGGCAAAATTGTGGAGCATAACTCTATTACAAATGGATTTGAGAAGGGACATGATAGTCCTCCCCTCCCAAATTTTGCTCGCCCTCAAGCAACCTCAAAGCTGGGTGCTCCAATATGGGCTCATTCTCCCAGGTGGCATCCGCATCTGGTAGGTTCTTCCAACACCTGAAAAATAACTCGTCCTCAAGGAATGCCTGAAGGAGCATCGTCTCTAATTATTTCTCTGCATTGTCACTGTAACATGTCCCAGGGTCCCAAATGTTCCCCTAAATCATCCTTAGCCTCAACACTGTCCTAATATGAAAAGAATCCTTGAATACCAGGATCCCAGGCCATCCTGTCCAATGTGAAGCTTTTATCGCTCCATTCACTATCCTGCCCAGTGCAAGTACAAGAAGTCCATTGCTCCATAAGTGACTTGCTAAATCCAAATGGAAGATCTGTATGATCTCCCCCTGTAGTATCTGGTGCATCCCTAAAGGTTATTGAGCTGTGAAGAGTTTTGATGCCCTAGTTCCCTGGTAGCCCTAGAGTGGTGCCACCATGCTGATGTTGCGCTACTCTGAGTATGTCATACTCCCCATCATGCACAGATAGTATCCCACTCTCTTGGAACATGATGGTGTAATACTAAAAGATGTGAGACACATCCTTCCTCTACATCCCCATGACATCAAGGCCTACCCATCCAAATCTAACTCTGAACCTATGCAACAATTGAGAATTTCTACCTCCCCTTATAATGAAACCCTCTGTGAACCCCTATGTGTCATCCCAAGAGCAAACTATATCACTCGTTGCCAGAACTCCACTCATCATGAGTGATATATCAATCAGCTGAATCGCTGCATACCATAGGCGAACCTATTGTGGCATAGCCTTGACAGTTGATGGAATCCCTTTGGCCCTCATCTCTACTCCATGCATGCCACCCATATATAGGCTCCATACATCATGAAATAATCTGAGGCATGCTAAACTATCTAGTTCTTGCCACTATGTAGTACTGATGAACACTAGAAACCACATGTGCCAAATAGCTACCCCCTTAATGCAACTAATAGATGGGTATCTGATACGTGCAATTGACTTAGTATATGTGGATCCATCCTCCTCCTACCAACCATCGCCACTGGTTCAGCTACCCGCCCCCTGGAGAATATGTTGATACAATGTCAAGATCCCAAATACATGATGGGCAACTATCTCAGATTCACATTGTATCCTCTGCTCATGCATGGTTGGGACATGCCCTGTGGAAATAGTGAAACATGTCTCCCCCGTGACCAATTCCCTGGGCATATAATCAATTATGAATGATATGCCATCCCTATCAGTGATCACCTCACCGCTCGACCTATGACTGTCAACTCATGTAGCGACTAGATGCCCCAGCTAAGAAGTCTCCCTTCTATCACACTAAGTGTCATCCAAATATCTTGGGTGAGCTCCCCATCCCCTGCTACTCATGTCCAGAGTGTCAAAGGACAACAACGATATCGCTCATTCCTATATGTGACGTAGAAGAGGTTCAGGAGTGTGAGTCCTCGTGGATACCATCAAGTATCGCTCATCTGTGGCCCCATCGATCCTGGGTGAACTACACCCAAAGGTATGTCTGATATCTCCGTCCATGGGTTTCCGTGGAGGAAGAACTCCAAGACCTTGTTGTGAAACACCATAGGCCTCTACATACCACTGATCATCCTAGTGCTCCTGGACATCCCACTGTACACTATGGCTTGCCCCTGTAAACTATGTGATACCCTCAGCTGCAACTATGTCATATGGTACCATCCTACTTCCTACCTATCTCACTGCACTTGTCACTCCCAGCATGTACTCATTGCGATGTGAGGCACTCTCGCAATGCAACACAGTGCAACAATCTACAACACACCACCATGCATCTCCATGCCAACTTGTAGACCACTTCTCAATGCTATATGCTCCCACATATCCCTAGATATGATGGTCTAGATCTATGTCTATATGTGTCAGGACACACTCGATCAATATCATCACCTCCACCATCGCATCATTATCCCTGCTGATGAATGGATCATCCCTCCAAATCCCCCATCAGGGATCGAAGAAGTGACTCTCCCTATGTGGCAGCAGTGATGCCACCATTGCTTCGCTCCTCTGCATCCTCTGTGCCATACACAAAAGTGAAGTGCCCTCAGCTCCATGCAAGGCACATTCTAGTGGCCTACCAATGCCACCTCCTCTGACAAACTCCTACTAGAGTATGCTAATCACCCAGTGATCCCAGATACAAATGTCTTACCAAGAAAACTAAAAGAGTCTATCCATAAACTGCTCAGCCAGGGGTGCTGACCGAGACTACCCTAGTGAAAGTGCATGCTCAACTGCTAGGTAAATTACACCATCCCGGTTGTAGTCAATCGACATACATGGGAAATGATAGGTAGTCCCTCCCATATCCCAATGCAATTCTGGGCTTCCAGCATCCATATTTCCTGGAAACTCATGATGAGCTCCACCTATGTCCACTACCATCTCCATAGTCCACTCCACTGGGTACCAACTTAGAATCTCTCACCACCCAACCCTAAGAGAAGGATCAAATGTAGAAACTCTGTCACATATAACAACCCCACCATGAGGGTGTTTCACCTTGTGCAACTCAGGTTGTCTCATCTTGCTATCTTGGTCAATACATACAATATGACTAGGTAGCTCTATCTCCCTCTGTCCAATGGGCCATGGTTACCTAAGAGTGATGCCAGCCCCATCTATGTATGTCTAAAGAGGGATTCTCTCATGCTCCAACGTGCAATCTAGCTCCATCAGTAGGGAATCCAAGTGCTCCCCAACAAAGTCAATTTGGTCATAGACTCAACACAAACTGCTCTCATGCCCTCTAGCTCCTCATTCTTCTACAGAATCGCCTCTTGCACTAATGTGACCTTCCTTTTTAATGCTAGAAGGTCAGCCTAAAATTGATGGAACTGTCGTGGGCATCTATCACTTGTAAACTCGGTCACAACTCCAGATACCTCAGCAACTGTTGACATCTTGTCTAGGGATGGCACCCACACAATAAATGGTTCTATGTGAGTAGGCTTTATCCTCTCCACCAAGGTGTCAACTGGGGCTATCAAGGAGGTCTCTAGTAAAGGTGACTCCTGTGCCACACTAGGTATATCAATGTGCTCCTCACCATCCTGTGGGCTCTCAACATCATGCTCAACCTCCTCCTCAAGCTCCTGATATCTAAAACCAGGTCTCCACCAGGAAAAGCACCCCCTCATCTCACACTCTAACTGTCTTTGTCCTTTCTGCTCCTTTTCAGGAGATTTGGTGCCCCGATCTCGTCAAATTTCCCCACACAATGTAGATGGTTTCACCCCCATGACCTTCTCACTTGTAACATCTTTGTTGTAAGGTTGAGGATGGTTTTGGTCTATCACCCTCCTCAACTGGGCCAAGCTCTCATCGTCCCAATGAATTATGCCCCAGAATTTCTCTATATTGGATTTCCCTTGAGCCATCGGTTTGTCTCCAATTTCACCCGTCACTGTGCACTCATACCCAAAGCTTCCATGATCTTCTGGCTAATTTCCCACAGCTATGCCAAGATCATGCTCTGATACCACTGTAATGATCCTTAATAGGAATATAAGTGATAACAAGCAAATAATACATGCAATAAATTACAAAAATGAAATATTTAGCAAACACTCATGTAAAAGCTGCAAATGGAGAACTTCTAAGCCATTTTATTATATTTATGCAAGTCATATATAATAGATGAAGGAATAATGCACCTGGGCTTGTCCAAAAGGACATGCAGGACCAAACCCAGGAAGGAAAATGGTTGAGCTGAAGGCTGCCTAGCTGCTACACCAATTTGCACTGTGCTACCCAAAAACTACTTCTTTACTGAAGTTCAGATAGATAGAGGATGCACTTAAACTACCCAAAAATTTATATTGTTTTAACCCTCAACTTCTTGGAAAAAACCCACAAAAACCCAGAAAGGGTTTGGCATAATTTGGACTTCCCAAAATGGAACCCCAAAGGCACTATTTAATCCCCAGTGATTCTACAGGGCCTCCTGCAAAGATATGTCTTGAAACGCCACCTCTGGTGCTCAAAAAGTTATGAAACTTCAGTTTCGGGATCCTTGTCAAAAACCCAAAATAACCCAAAAGGGAAGTTCTCTAGTTTTTACTTTATATTCTTGGCCTCCTCGGAGACTCTCCTGAGCTGCTACAACCAAATTCGACTTGCAGGAAATAGCTTGATAAGCACTCCGGAAATAACCCTAAAACATTGGGTCCACCTATAATCACTAACTCTTTGCTTCCCAGATGACCCTTAGTTCAGATGACTACTCTCCTAGCACCACGGGTTTGCTGCTACAGTGACCTCTACGCTGAATATTGTGCTGGTCTAGCTAGCCGCTACTCCAACAGAGCGCTTTCTATGTTGCCTCCTCAACTCCCAGCTCTCCCAAACAAGTTTTGAATCCCTTTGTTGCTCTATTCCCAACTCTCCCAGCAAGCTGTGAATCCCCCTTGTTGATTTCTAACCCTTCCTGCATGTTCTCTAACTCCCAAGGAATACACAGTTCCTCCCTGTGTTGATGATTGAAGTGTGTCACTATACTAGACTCCTTGGGAACTCCTATGTAATAGCCTCCCTAGGGTGGGCACAGATGATCCCCCAAAGAGGAGGTTGAATCTTCCCTGTGGAAGACTCATGGTTAAACAGTTGGTAGACTTGCTGAACAACAGAGCGTACAAAATGAATTTGTTTGTCAAAATAATCAAAATGCCCAAAAATGAGAGCTCTGTCACCTTTTATCACCTTGGGCTCCCTTAGCCTCTTGTCAACCCCTCCTTCCACTAACTCGAATTCCCTCTAACTTCCTCCTTGGCCGAATTTGAATTATGCATGGGTGGCCTCCACATTCCACTACCTTCCAAAAATAATTCAAACTACCTATACTTCCTAAGTTTTCAAGTGCGGGATTCTCCTCTTAAAACAAAAATTGCTACCAAAATTATGTAGCAGCACCCTGTTACAAATGGGGTTGAGAAGGGACATGACAATACACCCTTCAACAAACCTAACAACAATGCAATCTTAAGAGACATCTTGAATATTCGGGTGAAAGAGTCATCCAAGTTCAGGAAAACACCCAACCAACTGTACCAAATGAGGATATTATGGAAGGCATATCAGCTCAGGTTCATCTTCGCATGCCACATATACAACCAAGAGTCTACAAAAACATTCCCATGGAGTTTGGTGATTGTGTTGGATTAGCAAGAAAACGAAGGGAGAACTTTCAACTAGTCTAACATGTTGGCTCTTTGGTCGAAGGAACAAGTAAAAAAAGGTCGAAATCTGCCCAAGTGTCAACAAGAAAACCTTTTCATGTTCACTTACATACTTGATGCAATATATGCACGTCAGTAGTTCCTAGGCTTAGGTTTGGCATGGACACCTTCAGAAACCTTTGTGCACACCTATTGCATGTTGTAATCCAAGTGCATCTTTCATGGAGTTATCATACAACTATCATATCACTTCATCATCTTGATATACAAGATGATCTTTCAGCACGATTTGCCTTGCATGTCACAAGAAATGATGGAGGAACTAATAGACATAGAATATTGTAATGCGCCCCCCCTTCGAACCTTCATCTTGATGTACAAAACGGAGAAGGCTCAGCATGTTTTTCCAAATTTTTCCATGGATAAGTTGGTCATGCAAGAAGTTGCATACCACATATCGATGGGGTTTTCAATGAGACTCCATAGGAAGAATAAGGCACCTTGGCATGCTCTTCCTTTGCAAATCAGGTTGTCTGAGATCCACATTCTCAAGCATGTTGAGGCTGAGATAGAGCAATTCACGAGGTTCACCTTTGGCACTAGAAGTTTCAATCCATATGACCCGCATTGGTTAGTGGAGGAAAACTGTGCAAGAGTGTATCATCCTTTAAGCCACGATGTGTGTCATTGGCCTAAGAAGGACCCATGGAGATACTACTATAGCTTCTCAAGGCTCAATGAACTGGTTAGAGTGGTTGTAGAATGGTTAGCAGTGTAGAAGATAGCAACATCATCACTAGTAGTAAAGGGCAATAGACCTATGCTTGACAAAGGCAAGAGGAAGGTTGTTGACAATGTCGAGGTGGAGGAAAGATGTAAGTTGAAAGAAGATCCAGTTGTGTTGAGATAATATTTGGACATTGAGGCGAAGAGGCAATAGTGCAACAAAAGGATTGTATAAAGTTAGAGGGAGAAGAAGAAGTTGTAGGAAGAAGAAAAGGAGTTGTAGGAGTTAAAGCAGAAACTCAAGGAATAACAAGAGCTGCACAGAAGAGAGAAGGAAGCACATAAAGCACAAGAATAACATGAGGTGCAACATGCACACATTTATTAAGCTATGCCATATAAGTTATTGATTCATCCAAACAACTGGCACATAGTAGACAAGGTGAGAAATCACGGGACCAGGAATTTCCTTAAGAGATCAAACATATGGACATGGATGTGGTTCAACTAGAGTTAGATCAGGACATTGACCTGATGCCTCAGAACCAAGAGATCACTCCACTAGCTTCATCAAGTTCAGAAGTAGAGCAAGTCCCAAGTGATCAAGGAGACACTAAGGAGCACATGGCTAAGGAGGTACAAGTGACCAAACAGGGAGAAGAGCAAGTTACAATGTCTGCCATATTAGAGTTTATGAAAGTGACACTTGGTGAAGTATCGTTTCTTGAGGTAGTCATGCAAAAGTTGTACTTAAGGTTCGTCACCATGCATATGTTAGTTTTCCATTATAATGGTTGGTAGCAACACTGTGCCAGGAGAGCAGGCATGTTGTCAAACATACACACTATTGTCAATCCCATCTAGATATGGATAATGAGATACAAGGGAGCCCCATTCGCTTGTCAAAGTTGATGGAGCCAAATGGAATGGAGTTGAGGACATACATCCAGAGTTAGATCCCGAACTATGAGGAACTCCTGCAACTCATCACTAGCTTGCATACTTCATATGCATGAGTGTTAAGGAGCATGGATGTTGTTGTGCGTACGCATGCAATCCCATCCATTGGCACACTCACCAAGGCAAAGAAAAACAACCAAGTGTGACTAGAGTTGGACATGTACTTTGATGACTTGATGCACATAGCCACCAACGCAGACTTGCAGATGAGTGGAGACACTATGCATTAGCATGTTGTTGGTTTGACTTCACTCAATACCATCATGTGAATGTTATCTGACAAGTTGGATAGAGATGCCAAATCAGTGCACTCAGATGCAATGGGGGTAAGAGTTTGCTTTCAGAACGAAGTCATCACAGAGCATGCAGACACCATAATAGACTACCAAGCTTGGCATCAGTTTACTGTCATCGATCATGAAGAGGATGTCGAAGAATTAGTCTTCCCATAACTATCTGAGTCTTAGTGATGCCTTGTATGGCTTACTCAAGCCCATTTTTGTCTCACATGGGTGCATGTGCAGATTGTAATGTAAACATGTTTTAAAAGTGAAATACCAAGTGTCAATAGTAGAATGTAACAAGCATGTGTAAGTTGAAGAGTCATGAGGGTAGTTGAAGAGTCATAAAGGAGAATGTTAAGGGTCACCCCACACTTTTCTATTTATAGAACCTCATAACTCATTGTACAGGATTTTGGGATCTAAGCTTCTGATAGGTATAACTTAGAGAAATCTTGGAGTGTATTATAACAAGCCTTAGCTTCTCCATAGTGCAGAGCTAGTACATCTCTTTGGAGGAGTAAGCGGAAGTGACTATAATAATTTTCTGCTATCGGGGCTAGTGGTTCTCATGAATGTATGTATGATCGGATATTTCACTCTTTTAGTATAACATAGCTAGCATGTTTCATGCATATGTTGTTATTGTAGTCACGTCATCCTAGTTACTGTAATGATGTATGTAGCTATAATTTACGATGTATGTATGGAATATTCCATATGTGTTTGCATGAATCTTATCAAAGCATGTTGTTGATATAACACTTTGGATCATCAGCTATCCTTCTTTCCAGCTCGTGATGTCTTTATGCTCATGTGTTTCCTTTCAAGCTGCGTGCTATCACAGGTTTGTAAGGGGTACACTCTTCCCCACTTCCGTGTGTTAGAGCCTCTCATGCACCTTCCTTGAAATGCTGTAAGCTCACACCCTTTCTACCAACAAGGAGATCCTACTTACCTCTACGAACAAGTGTAGTCAAGGTGATATTGTACTACCCACTGTTGGGTCTCCTACTCCAAACGGTCTGAGGTCTAGTTGGGACTTCCTAATTGGGGAAATCCCCTGACATGTTGGTGGGTCTAGCATAGTCAACAAGACCACCAAAAGAATCATTTTGACAAAAATAGAAACTCTAAATTTAGAGTCTAGTTCTTATGGACCCATTCCCTAAAGGAAGATGATGAGGGCCAAACTCCATTAAACAATAGACAATTTCCTTCCTTAAATATTCATGTGTCTTTACATTGGTATCAACACCTATTAATTTGATAAATGGAGTGTCCATAGATTGATAAATTACATATACAAGGCCTAAAAGGTCCTTTTATGTCGAAGAGATAGATAGAAGCTTTAGGGAGTCCTTGAATTACATGTTCTTAGAACTAGAAGAATCACCCACCCTTGTTTCCCCCCCCCCTTGCCCCCCCCCCCACCCCCTTAACCTTTCAATGAAGAAGCACCATTTCTAAGGCCATAGACACTGAGAAGGAGATCCTTCTTGAGTTTCCTTTCTTCATATAGAAGCCTCATAAGAACAACAAAAATTCATGTATGCTCCTGGAGTTTGGTAGTGAGCATAACTACCATATCCGCTATTGTCATCTTGATACATATAGTCTCTTGAGTTAAAGACCTTAAAAATATTGTGAATTGAAGCAGATCTATAATGTTAGGATCCAACCCTAACCCTGTTATTTATGTAGTAGGGTTGAGTCATAGTTACATTTAAGTAAAGAGTCAGTAAAGCCCATACTAATAATTGTAAGTGGTTGACCTACATTTAAAGAAGGGACCACAGTTAGTTGCAAATGGGCCATGGTATTTGATAGAGGGTATTAATAAGAACCATGGTACTAACCCATGCTCTTGCATGTATGAATCCTATATAAAGGATAGAGACTCCCCTTGAGGGGCGTCATGTCTTATTTTGTAATTGAGCCCAGCTCTATTGGAGGTTGGCCCCTCAAAGAGGCAAGTGAACATTGCTTTCCTTTCTGAATAATAAATTACATGTTGTTATTTCTTATTGTTCTGTGTTCCGGGTATATTTCTTCACATATTTGGTATTCTGGTATCTTCTCATAGGTCAAGAGCATAAAAAGTGGTATCAAAGAACTTTCCAGGGCCGGTGGGATCTCCATTTTTAGCACATTTTTTTTTGGCTAGAGACGTATTCCAGTGTCTTTAAACCACAGTTAAGAGCATAAAAAGTGGTATCAAATCACTTTCCAGGGCCAATGGGATCTCCAGTTTTAGCACATTTTTTTTTTTGCTAGAGACATGTTCCAGTGTCTTTAAACCATGGGATCTATCATTGAGCGCATAGACCTGCGTATTTTGGGAGACATGTATGTAAGGAATTCAAGAGGTTGTCATGCTTGTTGGACTCCCTTGTAACCCCTGTGGGTACCCCTTTGAGTAGTAGCGCATTAGATAGAACTGCGCATGGATTGTCTTCCAAGTACCCTCTGGCTATATCAGAAGCCCCCTAGGCTCTCTTGAAACCTCACCATAGATAAACCGACGGCCGTCTTGCCGCTACAGTACACCGAGAACAACACCCGAGGAGATTACGCACGCGTACAATAGGGTAGTTAGGTTGTACAACTAAGGGTACATTGATCCTCCTTAGTTAGTGCCCTGAAAGATTGGGTCGAGTACTACTATCAGACCCTTATGTATATTGAAATCTATAACACCTAACACTCCTTGAGACCCTAGTTCCGTTGTCTCTCTCTCGATCATGCGTCATCTTCGCCCAATCAAATCTAGTAGATTGGGTTCAATCATCGAAAAAACAATCAGCTCCACCACTCATATCTATCAGATCCACCAATTAGATCTCTTAGATCTACCATTCACATCTAGCAGTTGGGTTCGGTAGCAGTCGCAACAGTCAGATCCACCATTGTGTGGCTCCTATACCTAGGCACGATTCTCGCAGGACGTTGGGCGAAAGCAACTTTTTAGGGAATCTGCTACTGTAGTATTCCTCAGTGTCAAGTAAAACTCCTCTCGGAGTAAACACTCCCAGGATGCTTAGAGGAGACTTAGCCCATAAGAATCAAGTCGATGAGCTAAGCAAGGCAGTACCATTCACTTGTCAGTGTAAAAAAAAATCGGGTGGTCCCAAATTTTTTCTCACATTAATGACAAGTGCACCAGATTGGTGCCTAGTACAAACCAGAGCTCAAGCTATGGCCAATGAGAATATGGACTCCCTTGAACATAGGTTGGAGGACTTAATGAAGAAGATCCAGAACTTATAGGCAACTCTCACAAAGGGCAAGCCGGGGTAACAATTGGAGGCATATGATTTTAATGAAAACATTGAGGGCGAGTCTAGCCATTCTCTTCACTTCTATGACAGTCCCAGCCGCAACCACCCAAGTTGGACATGTATAAATTTGATGGCTCTCATCTGGCCACATGGCTAGCACAAATGAAGCAATATTTCACATTGAATCACATCAGAGATGATGCAACTTAGCTTAGTGTGGGTAGCATGTACTTGGACCATGAAAGATGGCAATGGTGGCAGTGGCATCAATGTTGCTATGGAAGGTCCGTGACTTGGCAGATATTCGCAAAAGCCCTTTCAGATTGCTTTGACCATGAATCTAATTTTTTGGGTTGTCTTACTAAGCTTCGACTAATAGGAACAGTGAAAGAATATATTATAAAATTTGAAGCTTTATGCTTCCACACAGGAGGTCTATGAGATGAGTTCTACTTGGAATGTTTTGTCAGTGGTCTCAAAGAAGCCATACAAGTCCATGTCTGAATGCAACACCCAATCTCATGGCTAGATTCTTGCAAGATAGCTCGTGAAGTAGAACGCATGTTAGTGGCCCATTTGACTCATCCAAATTTCATTGACAAGGGTCGCACCACCCAGGCTCCAAGCACTACCCAAACACTTAAGGTTCAGAAGGTGTCACCAGCAGAAATGGCGGAAAAAAGAAAGCAAGGATTGTGTTACTACTGTGACGAGAAATACTCCCCGGGGCATAAATGCAAGGAACCCAAATTCTTTCAAATTGATGCTACTAATCTTAGTTCATCGGAGGAAGCCCCACCATTTGAGGAACCAGAGGAGGAAGATGAGGACAACTAGTTGAACAATGCACTCCCAGCTACTCTTGACAACCTAGTTATCTCACTTCATGCTTTGGCTGGGATTTCTTCTCCCCAAACTCCCAAAATCAGAGGTTTTATTAAGCATAACCCTGTAGTAGTCTTGATTGATAGTGGCAATACGCATAAATTTGTCCATCAAAGAGTCGTTGAAGCAGTGCATTGTTTTGGTAGAGCAGTCTATAATTTCTAGGTCCAAATTGTTGATGGGGGGACAATGAAATGTGAAGGCCGCTGTGAAAATGTCAAACTTCAAATGTGGAATTATCAGCTGAAGACCCACATGTTTTCCATACACATGGGTGGGTGTGACATTATCTTAAGTGCTGAATGGCTCCACCATGGGGTTATAGCCCAATTTAATGCCATCCAGGCCTTCGAACCCACTTCTCTTCATATTCATCCTGAGATGCAACAGATCTTAAACAACCACCTATCGGTCTTTGACAAGCCTCATGAGCTTCCACCCTCGAGAGGGGATCATGATCATAGAATTACTTTGGTCCCAGGGTACCAACCACCAAATGTGCACCCATATAGATATCCATTTTCCCAAAAGAATGAAATTGAAAAAATCATCAAGGAACTCCTGGAAGCAGGCGTCATTCGTCCTAGCATTAGTCCTTGTTCATCACCTATGGTCATGGTGCTCAAGAAATATGGGAAATGGTGTATGTGTCCAGACTTTAGGGCCCTCAACAAGCTGATGGTCAAAGATAAATTTCCCATCCTGGTTGTCGATGATTTGCTAGATGAACTAAATGGGGCTCAATTCTTTACTAAGCTCGACCTTCACTCAGGCTATCACCAAATTCGCATGAAAGAAGTAGACATTCCAAAGACTACTTTCCAAACTCATGAAGGCCATTACGAATTCCTGGTCATGCCACTTGGTCTTTCTAATGCCCCATCCTCTTTTCAGAGCCTCATGAACCACCTGCTCAAACCATATCTCAAAAAAGTTTTCCTTGTTTTCTTTGATGACATCCACATCTATAGCCACACCTAGGCCACACATCTTCAACATGTAGATCTACTCTTGCAACTGCTCCAGAAGCATAAATTATTTGTCGAGATGTCCAAGTTCTCTTTTGGCATGGAATAATTTGAGTATTTGGGCCGCATTATGGGGCGTGAAGGTGTAAGGGTAGACCCCAAAAAGATCCAGGCAATGCAAGATTGTCCTCAACCAAAGACCTTGAAGAGCTTGAGAGGATTTTTGGGTCTCACGGGCTACTATCACAAATTTGTCCGCAATTTTGGTCACTTTGCTAGACCTCTCACTCACCTTCTCAAGAAAAAATCATTTCTCTAGAATGATGATGCACAATAGCCATTTATAGCTCTCAAACATGTCATGTGTTCCACTCCTGTATTAGCACTACCCGACTTCACCAAATCTTTGGTGATTGAATGTGATGCTTCAGGTATGGGTATTGGGGTGGTCTTCATGCAGGAAGGCCAACCCTTGGCCTTCACTAGCCAACAACTAAGTGGGAAAAATCTGGGACAATCTACCTATGAGAAGGATATGATGGCCATCTTACATGCTATGGATACCTAGCAACCATACTTATTAGGGTGGCATTTCCAAATCCGCACAGACCATCAAAGCCTTAAATACTTTTTGGAGCAACATCTATAGTTTCCACAACAAAATAAATGGCTCGCTAAAATGTTGGGATATGATTATGAGATAATTTACAAGAAAGGGCATGAAAATGTCATAGCAGATGCTTTATCATGCCAATTTGAGGAGGAAAGCACCTTGCTCGCAATCTCCCTTCCCATTCCAGAATGGATTGAAGAGGCTTGCAAGGAATGGTTTTCACATCCTTTGCTCTCCCAAATCATTAATAAATTGCAGGCAGATCCAAATTCCATAGCGGGCTACTCTTGGCAGGATGAGTTTCTTTGCTACAAGGACAGAGTTGTGATATCACCAACATCCACCCTCAAAAATCGCATTTTGGTGGAGTTGTACTCATCTCCCACTGCAGGTCATTCGGGGTTTCAGAAGACTTATGCTCACACTTGAAGTTCATTCTTTTGGACAGGCATGAAATTGGACATTCTTACTTTTGTAGCTGAGTGTGACATATGTTAGCACCACAAAGGAGAAACAGTCAAATCTCCATGCACATTACATCCATTTCCCATCCCTGTCTCAATCTAGACGGAGATTTCTATGGACTTCATTACGGGTCTTCCAAAGTTAGGCAATAAGTCAGTCATCATGGTGGTTGTGGAAAGACTTTCTAAGTATGCTCATTTTTGGGCCCTACCCCACCTTTTTACACCAACTTTGGTGTCTCAATCTTTCATGGACCAGATCTTCAAATTACATGGCATGCCCACTTCCATTGTGTCTGATCATGACTCGATCTTCACCAGTAACTTTTGGTAGGAACTCTTCAAGCTACAAGGTACCCAACTACAACTCAGTACTTCCTATCATCCCCAAACTAATGGTCAAATTGAAGCAGTCAACAAATGTCTAGAGACATGCCTTAGGTGTTTCACTTCAGAAAATCAACATCTATGGTTACAGTGGTTACCTCTAGCCGAATGGTGGTATAACACGAAATATCATGCCACCACCAAAATTACTCCATATGAAGCAGTTTATGGTAAAATCCCTCCTTCACCTACTTCCTATATTCAAGGATGCTCGAAGGTATAAGTAGTGGATAAACTCCTACAAAACCATACAACCATGCTAGCCCACCTCAGAGAGAATCTCCATCAAGCTCAAAACCGCATGAAGCAACAAGCATATCAACATCATTCAAAACACAAATTTCAAGAAGGGGATCAGATATTTTTGAGGCTGAAACCATATAAGAAAACATCACTCAAAGACAAGGGTTGTCATAAATTATCTCCAAAACTATATGAACCATATAAAGTACTTCAACACATCAGAGAAGTAGCCTACAAGCTAGTGTTGCCACCCACTGCAAAAATCCATTCAGTCTTCCATGTCTCAAGCCTCAAGAAAGTGATTGGGAACCACTGCCAATTTCAAACCAGTCTACCGGAATTTGATGAAGAAGGTTCAATTTGGCTCCAACCTGAACAGGTTCTTGACATGCGAGAACGGCATTTTCATGACCGCATGATCAAGGAAGTCCTCGTCAAGTGGAAATACACCTCTCCAAAAGATGCGACCTGGAACCAGCCATAGTCCTTCAACAATTTCCGTAGCTTCGACCTTGAGGACAAGGCTATTTTTATGGGGGAGCACATGTTAGGGTCCAACACTAAGCCCCTTATTTATGTAATAGGATTGAGTCATAGTTATAGTTAAGTAAAGAGTCAGTAAAGCCCATATTAATAATTGTAAGTGGTTGACCCACTTTTAAAGAAGGGACCACAGTTAGCTACAAATGGGCCATGGTATTAGATAGATGGTATTAATAAGAACCATGGTACTAACCCATGGTATTGCATGTATCAATCCTATATAAAGGATAGAGACTCCCCTCAAGGAGTGTCATGTCTTGTTTTTTAATTGAGCCCAACTTTGTTGGAGGTTTCCCCCTCGAAGACGCAAGTGAACATTGCTTTCCATTCGGAATAATAAATTACATGCTATTCTGTGTTATGGGTATATTTCTTTGCATATTTAGTATTCTGGTATCTTCTCGCATGTCAAGAGCATAACATATAACTATTGTTCCTTTATTTTCTAGATCTAACTAAGGGTAAGGACTTCACAGGAGCTCCTCCGGGCATAGGAAATGAGGGACAAAAGAAATACTAAACTCCTCATCTTGTAGAAAGAAAATTCAAATAGATCCCAAACACTACCTAACCTACCCCACTTATCTCATTCAACCAATTTTTTAAACACTTTGCGAGCAACTGATAAGCTTTCATATTTGGCATTGACAACATTGAATGAGATCACCAGATCCCAATCACAGTCAATGTCATAGGCTGGAAGTTCAATGTCACATTAGTATTTAATTCTTGTATCAATTTCTAAGAGTTCAGATTCCCTAGAGTCACCTATTTTCTCTGAGATTGCAACAAAACCCTTGTTATTGTTGTTTTCTCCAATCACCATTGATCTTCGAATTTATGCCTTGAAAACTTTCTCTGCCACACACCAAAAGGAACCTCTTCCGTCATCTCTACCTACACTTTTGAGGAGGAAAGGCCCTTCCTCTCCCCCTTCATTTCCGTAGACAAAAAAAAACGAGAGCTCTAGAATGTCATTTTTCCAATGAAAACATCTCCATACTAAACAAACATGTCATTTTTTAACCTCCTTTCCGATGCTCACCCCAAATGTCAGGTGGGGAAGTATGGAGGCTGGAAGATACATTCAGTAGCCAACATCACATCCACATTGCAAATATCCCTATGTATTATAGTATTGACTTCAGTTTTGTTAACAATTGGAACTCAATCATATTTTATAATTTTTTTTTTTTTAATATTATTGACGTTGCTTTAGTTTTTTTTTGGGTTTTCGAGGTTGAGTTATGGTTTTTGGTTTTAATTTTTTAATTTTCTATATTTAATTTATGTTATATATTTAAAATTTTTTTAGGTTTTGTTTTTTCAATTACACTTTTTTCATTTTAAATAACATGTTTAATTTTTTGTTACTAAGTTAAATTTTATTTTTTTGTTATTTTTTATGTTAAATATTTAATTATGATTTCTTTTTTTTTCTCATAATATATATTAATTGGATTTTTTTTATGTATATTTTAATTGGTATGTGTGTTTGCTTCTTATAAATTTTTATATATTTTAATATGGTTTATAATATATATTATATATATATATATATATATATATTATATATACTTTAGATTATTTAATCTATATATTATATATATAATATTTAAAATTCTTTATTTATTTTATTTTAATTTTGATTTAAAATCTTTTTAAAAAATTAAATATTTTTTTCTTTTTTACATTTTTTATTTGCAATTTTTTTTTTTAATGTTGTTTTATTATTTGTTTTTAATTCTTTTTAATGCTTTTTGGGTCAGATCAATATATTTTTCTTTAAGAAGGATTTTTATGATTTTGTATAACCTAATAGCGATTTTCTAGGACATAGTTAAAAAATTTGCAATTTTAATGCCTAGTTAAAAATGGATCAAGTCGTCTTAGAATAACATCTCAAAAGAGCTATACTTTTAGCTTTTAGGAAAATGATGGTCTTGGTATAATTACTCCTTAATTTAGTTGTTGATTTTGAAGGATTTATAAATCATAATATTTGGATTATAATGTCTAGGTTAAAAGTTGTTGAAAATTTAAGTTTTTTTATACTTGTGAAGTTTTCTTTTAATTCCAAGGTTGAAAAATGTTATAGTTTTGGGGTTTTTTTGAAGACTTGCTATTTAAAATTTAACACAATTGTTGAAAATTGTTGGAATTTTAAGGTTTTCTATGACCATGATTTTGGTTTTTAATTCCATGGCTAAAAATATTAGAATTTTAGTCTATGAAGCATCACCACCTTTTGATTTGAGAGTGCTTTTTCAAGTTTTTTTTTTACACAGAAAAGGGGTTTTCTATGCTAGAGTTCTTATTTTGAGGTTATAGTTCTTCTTAGTTTGGTAACAATTTTAGTACATCATTTTAAAGATTTTATTTTGAAGGTCCCTCAATTTACAATAATATTTATTGTTATGAAACCAGCTCAAGAAAAAGATAGAAAAAATAGATCAACGCCTTAGAATTCAGCCTCTTCGAGGGGGTAACCTCCTTTACATTACATAAATGAACAATTCTTCCATGATTCAAATGAAAAAACCCCCTTTCTATATATAGGAGTCTAAGGAGTCTCAATATAACCCAGCTGACCTAACAATAATAATATAAAGCCACAAAAATAACAATAGAGGGATTCTATGGGGCACAGTAATAACAATATGGGGATAATAGGGGCACAACAATATTAATAAGGGATGCAACTACATAGTAATGGGGTATTCACTAGTATTATAGGGACCCAACATTCCCCTCTTCTTCAAAAAAGTGTTGTCCTCAATGCTTGAGTAGTTCTGGATGCTTCTGTATAAAATTATGATCCTCCCATGTGGAATCTTCAGCGGATAAGTTCTTCCACTTGATAAGATACTCCGAAATTGATCGATTTCGTAGCTGTCAAGTTCTTGTTTCTGCGACTGCTTCTGGTTCCAATATAATTTTTCCTTCCTCGTTAAGTTTTGGCAATATTGTTTGAACTGGGAGCTTGTCGCCTATAACCTTCTTTAAACATGAAACATGGAAAACTGGGTGCAATCGAGAAGTTGCAGGAAGCTCTAATTTGTATGCCATAGTACCAATCTTTTGCAACACCTTGCATGGACCATAATACTTTGGTGATAATTTACTATCATTCTCAGCTTGCTTGAGGGAAATTTGCTTATATGTTTGTAGCCGTAGGAATACCCAATCACCTACATCAAAACTTCTTTCACTGTGATGTTGATCTTCCTGTTGTTTCATTCTTTTCTGTGCCAACACGAGGTTATCCTTTAAGAGTTGGAGGACTTGTTGTTGATGTTGGATGTGATGTTCCACTGCTTGAACCTTAGAATTTTCTCTTAAGTATGATGTGATGGATGGTGGTTGATATCCATGAAGTGCCATAAATGGGGTCATTTTTGTTGCTGTATGGAAGGAAGTGTTATACCACCATTTAGCTAGAGGCAACCATTTGACCCATTGTGTCTGTTTATTAGATACAAATCAATGAAGATATCCTTCCAAACATTTGTCTACTATCTCAGTTTGCCCATCAGATTGAGGATGATAAATGTGCTATGAGCTAACTGAGTACCAAGACAAGAAAATAATTCTATCCAAAATCCAGTAAATGACTCTTTTTTTTTTATTCACTTACAATAATGTTTGGGTTTCCATGTAGCTTTTGAATTGTTTCCATAAATGCAGTAGAAACTGTACTGGCTTTAAATGGATGTGATAACGCACAAAAGTGTGCATACTTGGTAAGTTTGTCAACTACCACCATGATGATAGTCTTTCCCTCAGACTTGGGTAAACCTATGATAAAATCCATTGAAACCTCCTCCCAATGTTGGCTTGGAATGGATAAAGGTTGTAATAGCCCGGGTGTCTTAATTGTTTCAACTTTATTTTGTTGGAAAACCAAACATTCCACCACAAATTTTTGATTATCTGATTTAAGGCCATCCCAAAAAAATTCCTTCCTAACCCTATGGTAAGTTTTTAAAAATCCCGAGTGCCCTCCTAAGGGAGAAGTGTGCAAATCCATAAGAATCTTTTGTTTTAGTTGGGAATTCTTACAGAGGTATAAGCGATCTTTGTACCAAAAAGAATCATTTTTCCAGCTAAATGTATCAGACGTATTGGAATCTTGTTGTAACTTTCGAATAAGTGCCCACACTTCTTCGTCATTCTTCCATTCCTCCCTTGCTTCATTTATCAAATCTGGTTGGATAATAGAAATGGCACACAATAATGGTTCCACATCCTCATCCATTCTTGAGAGTGCATCTGCCACCACATTTTGCTTCCCTTTTTTGTAGATTATTTCAAAGTCATAACCCAACATCTTTGTGACCCACGTTTGTTTCTCTTTAGAGGATAATCTTTGTTCTAAAAAGTATTTAAGGCTATCATGATCTGTTTTTACCTTGAAGTGTCTTCCCATTAGGTAGGGTCTCCATTTCTTAAGTGCGTGGAGTATTGCCAACATTTCCTTCTCATAAATAGCTTTGTGTAAAAACTTTCCCTTGATTGGACGACTTTCAAAAGCAATGGGTCTTTCATCTTGCATTAGAACAACACCAATTCCATTTCCTGAAGCATCACATTCCACAATAAAGGTTTTTGTGAAGTCCGGTGTATCTAAGACCGGTGCTTGGCACATTGCCTCTTTAAGATGTTCAAAGGCCTTTGTTGCTTCCGGAGTCCATGAAAATGCATCTTTCTTCAATAATGTTGTTAGAGGTGCTGCTATTCTCCCATAATTCTAAACAAACTTGCGATAATACCCTGTCAACCCGAGAAATCCTCGCAGATGCTTTATGGATGTGGGGATTTTCCATTCCTTAATGGCTTTAATTTTGCTAGGGTCTACCTTAACTCCCTCATGAGATACAATATGACCCAGATATTCCACCTCTTGGACTCCAAAGAACCATTTGGATCTTTTTGCATATAATTGTTTTCTCTCCAATAGTTGTTTCACCCTGTCAACATGTTCAACATGATCCTTCCAAGACTTGTTGTATATTAGTATATCATCAAAAAATACTAACACAAATTTTCTAAGGAATGGTTTGAAAATTGAATTCATCAAACCTTGAAATGTTGAAGGTGCATTGGTAAGGCCAAAAGGCATGACCAAAAATTCATAATGACCCCATGAGTTCTAAATGTTGTTTTCGGAACGTCTTCAATCTTCATTCTGATTTGATGATATCCTGAACGAAGATCCAACTTGGTGAAGTAAATTGATCCATAATTCATCCAATAATTCATCAATGACAGGAATGGGAAAGTTATCTTTAATAGCAAGCTTTTTTAGCTCCCTATAATCCAGACACATGCACCATGATCCATCCTTCTTGTGCACCAATACTACTGGAGCATAGAAAGAACTTTGATTCAGTTGAATTATACTAGCCTCTATCATTTCTGCAACCATACATTCAATTTCACTCTTTTGGACATAGGGATATCTGTACGACCTGATGTTTGGAGGAACACTTCCTAGAATCAAATAAATAGCATGATCATGATCAAGCATAGGTGGGAGACCTTTGGAGTCTCAAATACCTTGGAATGATTGTCCAAGACTTTTTGGAGATCTGGAGAAATAGATGATTCTAATGTGGAAACATCTAGCGAACATAATTGTGCAATTACACCTCTTTGTTCCCTTTTTAGAAGCTTTGTCACCATTACAGTTGATTATATTTCCTAGTTTCCCTACAATACCCTTTAATTCAACTTCCTTTCCTTTGTATAAAATTTGATGAAAAGTTCTTGAAAATTAAAAGCTATTGTACCCAAGGATTGTAGCTGTTGGACTCCTAGTACAACATCAGCACCTCCCATTGGAATGGAAAGCATTGGGCTAGTCAATACATATTCTCCCATGGATAGCTTGATATTATGGCACTTTCTAGAGCAATTTAATGTTCCTCCATTTGCAATCATCACTTGACACTCTGGTCCTAGATATAGGAAGCAATTCAATTCTTTTGCTACCTTACAATGAATAAAATTGTGGGTGCTTCCTTAATCAATCAACACTATTACCTTTTTCTTCTTGATTTGTCCTTCTATCTTGATGGTTTGAGGAGTGGTAATTCCCACCAATGCATTACAAGATATGGTCAGATTCATTTGTTCTTCATCTAGGCTTTGTTCCTGGAGTATATCCTCTTCTTTTGACCTTTATTGCTCCTTTTCTTCTTCCTCTTCACAATCTATGTAGAATAATTTCTTCTCAACACACTTTTGACCTTTAGTGTATTTTCTATCACAACTATAACAAAGCCCTTTTTCTCTTTTTTCTTCCAATTGTTGTGGTGTCAACCTTATAGTTTGTGGAGTACTAGGGGCAACAACACTTCCGTCTTTATAGTTGTGAGTGGTATGCTTCCTGGTTGCCATAATTTTTCTTTCCATTTGTCTTTCTAACCTAAATGCCTTCTCTAATGAATCAGGTTCCCAAAGGCGGACATCATGTTGGATATTATCCTCTAAAGACCCTATGAACACATCAATCCTATTCTCCTTTTGAATATCTTTTACCCTTATGTTCAATTTTTGGAACTCCTCAATGCGCTCCATTATTGAACCCTTTTGTTTGAGACTTATCAATTGGCTAAAAAAAGTGTTGCTTTTTTTTATCGCTCATAATGTGATATCAATTCCTCCGTAAAAATTGCCCAGTGAATAATTGTTTACGAGAGCAAAGCCGTTGATACCATACAAACTGATTTGGTTCCAAATATAAATTTTCCATACATACCTTTTGTGTGTTTTGCACATTATTGAGATCGAAAAATTGCTCCATCTGTAATATCCATGTTGCGGGATCCTTGCCATCAAACTTCCTCATATCGATTTTTGGAATATGGTGGGTCTTCAATCCAACATTAGAGCCTATGGAATCATGATTAATGTTTCTTTTGTTCTCATCATGAGTTTCCTTTAGTACCATTTCACCATTAGTGACCATTTCTTGTAGCAACTTATTCATATTTATCATCCATGCCATCAATTTTAGCATCCATGCCATTCACCTTACCTTCCATGCCATCCATCTTAGCTTCTACGCCTTTCTTTAAACCATCCATCTTAGCTTCTACATCTTTCCTTAAACCATCCATCTTAGATTCTGTTGCTTTTTGTGCACATGACACTTGTTGCACTTGTTCTTGTAATTTTGATATATCATATAGCATTTCTTCTTCTTCTTCATGAGTCATGCTAGAGCTTTCAGGTTCCTTACTATTTGTTTTCATTTTCTTTCCTCGGGGCATCAGTTATCGATAATAATGCTATACTAGCTCTTTGAATTCCTTCAAAATAAATTTTCAAACCAATCTTAAGCAAAAATTTAAAAGAATCTACACACCTTTTTTTCACTTTGTAGGAGCTCAATATTGCCTCTGATGTCTCTCTGTACTTTCAGATCATCCAGTTTTGAAATTGCAATCTGTGGTAGCCCTCTATTTCCTCTTTCCAATGCCACTAGTCTGATCCAAATTGGATTCTCCAAGGAAGAGTTATGCGAAATCTCCCACAGTGACCTGATTATAGACTTGTTCAGTAAAGAGAATTTGTATGACATGTCATGAGTCACTGTTTCATCATTTGGCTCTGAAAAAATATATACAAGAAACTGCAGTCCATCCTCTTGCTGCACCTTCTTACACAATTTTAATCCAATGCTCAGAGAAAAATTTATGATGATTTTCCCCAGGTCACCTGTTTGGAATGTAATTCAGGAGTCTGCAAAAAGACCAACTTCCTCAGATCATATCTCCGCAAATATAGCACAAAAAGCTCTGAAATTTGGACCCGAGATTCAGCTTGATGTCTTCACAAATGGGTTTTTTTTTAGCTTTTGAAAGGCCACAGAAAAATGTTATAACAAACATGCCACAATGACCTATTTGGAACGAAATTCAGGAGTCTACAAGAAGACCAACTTCCTTAGATCATATCTCCGCAAATATACCATGAACAGCTCTGAACTTCGGACCCGAGATTCAGCGTGATTTCTTCTCAAATGGTTTTTTGTTTAGCTTCTGAAAAATCGTAGAAAAAGAAAGTTATAGCAAAAATGCCACGGTGACCATTTTGGAGCAACGAAACCCTAGAATCCAAAGCTCTGATACCAAATTTTATGAAACCAGCTCAAGAAAAAGATAGAAAAGATAGATCAACTCCTTCGAATTCAACCTCTTCGAGGGGGAAACCTCCTTTACATTACATAAATGAAAAATTCTTCCATGATTCAAATGACAAAACCTCCTTTCTGTATATAGGAGTCTAAGGAGTCACAATATAACCTAGCCGACCTAACAATAATAATATAAAGCCACAAAAATAACAATAGAGGGATTCTGTGGGGCACAGTAATAACAATATGGGGGCAATAGGGGCACAACAAAATGAATAATGGGTACAACTACAATAGTAATGGGGTAATCACTAGTATTATAGGGACCCAACATTGATATTTCATCAATAACATTTTATTCATTTATTCCCATGTTCTAATATTGTTTCCCACTCATATCATGAACCAATGAATGACTGCTTCTTTTAAGGTTGTTGTAAATGGTTTCAACTTTTGGGTATCTTGGGAGTAATCATAAATTTGAAAAAGGGCATCAAATTCAAGGAAAAATGTATTTGAACCCTTGCTAGCTAAGGAATGGGGTTTAGGTAAAGTAGAGGGATAATTGTTTTTCATTTGAACCAAATCATGAGATTTCTAGATAGGGAATTTGAACGCCATATTAGAGGTTTTTCTTTTCCAAAAAGCCATAGATTCATTAGAATCAAATTAGGCTCTTGAATGGGGCCTTTTTTCAAATCCGTAAGTCTTCATATTGGAAAATTTTGAGGATAGAGAGATTATATCAATGATAGCTATGGAATCACCCTTATTAGGGCCATCTATTGGATTTGATGGTAGTGGCTCAAGTGGAGTTTTTGGATGGGTTCCTTAGACACATAGAGGGTTGCCTCATTTTTCTACTTTTCTTTTTAGGGTGTTAGTAATATATGTGGATCAAATTCCACCACTAAAATTTCCTAAAACATCCCTAATTCTCATTTTTCTCATGCATTATAAGCTGACCTAATGCATCACACTAGGATGGAAGTTTGCAATAAAAATAGTCAACTATTCTCTAGGCTATCATTTATCATCGTGTTCAATCCTAATACCAATGTAAAATAAGTATCCTATGTCCTTTAGTTCCTCCTCTTATGTCTTATACTTAATTATTGTACAATTAATATATCGACTAGGTTTTCCTACATACTTATGAGGCATTGTGCACTATTGTAGAACATGAAGGATTGAATTGAATAGGTTGAATTAAATATATGTCCTAAATATTATTTCAACCATATACCAATTCCTATTTTAACATTTCAAACTTGTTGAATAAAAATAAATAAAAATAACACTTGAAATTAAAACTATAACAAGATGAATTTAACAAGTCTAATAGTGATTTAGCTCATAAATGCCTTGTTAATAAAGATACAAAGACAAGTAAAGTATATATTCTATGTATTCTATTATGCTTTAAGAAACAAATCTAAAATACATTGTCACTAATGCTATTTCTCCAATCCAAATAAACCAATTGAATTATATGATTAATCTAGTAACAATTAAAATCAAGCCTAGCATTGAGAATGGAAATAATGACAAGAAAATAAAGAGGGTGGCTTGAAACATGAGTGGGACTTTGCTCATTAGTTCTAGGATTCCTTAAGAGAGTAAAATTATGTGCTATAACACTCACAAATGATAGAAAACTTAGTATTTTATATTAATAAATATATAAAATAAACCTAACATTGTTCACAATCATATAATTCTATTCCTTATTACCAAAATACTTTTATGCAAAATTTAGGAAAGGTAACAAAAATTTTATAAAAAACATCAACAAAAAATATCCCTTGTCTTGATCATGTTGAAGGAAGAAGATGTTTCAAATTACTTGGTCACTTCTATTAATGGTTTAAATGTCGAGCATATTCACATCAATTGGAGATGTCTAGATAGAGGGTTAGAATATCAATTAACACATGTTTCCATCCTATGGATGTTATATTAAAGTGCTATAGATGAGTTTGAGTGAGAAGACACCCATTTTATTTTGTCTAACAATCATGTGAAAGGTAAGTTAAACTATTATGCTCCATTTCATGTTAGTTTGAGCATTAATTGCTTGATTGAATTACATTAGATCTTTAGCTAGGGTTGTTGTGCTGTTGTTGGTGGGCTCCAGTATTGCAGCAATAATGTTGCAACTCTTGGGACTCCCTTCTTTACTTTATATCAACCTAGTAGTTCGTAACAAACTTGGAAGCGACGGTGCTGTATGCAGAAGTACTAGCTCTTGCCGCAACTGTTACTTGGTTAGCTAGTAGAAGTCCACTAAGGGCTTAAGCCAACTTCTATGGGCTCCGAGAAGAATCTTTTTAACTGATGGATGAAAGCTAACTCAAGGGAAGCTAATCTACTTGCAGAAAGAAACTGAAACGCTGAAAGGAAATGCAAACCCTAGCAAACCCTAATTTTACTAGCTAGCCCGACTAATGCGAAAAAGAGGATGCAAGCTACTGAAAGAGATGCCATTACTTCTAGGGAGGTAAAATGCATGTGTCTAAACTACTTCTATCTGAAGAAAACATCTTTTTGTATTTTTTATTAAGTTGTCAGATTTATCATGCATGTGCTTTGACTAGTTTTTACTGTGCAGAGGTGGATCGGTGAGAGAAAATGCTTGCAGGAGTTTGGGAAGGTTCAGAGAGGGCCTATGGGGTCCCTAGCACCCTTCCTTAGAGTTTCACAGAGTTTGGCTTTCAAGAAACTGCTTTCATGAGCTTCTACGGGAAGTCTGCAGGGGTTCTACAGGATGTTCTGGAATTTCTACAGTATGTCTGTAATTTTCTACAGGATGTTCAGAAATGGGATTTTAGAGAATTGATGGAGAGAAAAAGGTGGAGGAATGAGTATGGAGGTGAGATAGGGGTATGAGGAGGTTCAAGACTTGGTGGATGGAGTTGAGGAGTGGCGCAAATGGTTAGATTTATTCAAGGAGGGATGAAACGATGTTGCACAAAAAGATGAGAATCATGGAAAAATAAGCGAATGAGGAAAATGTAAGGTAAGGGTTCTAAGTGGAGGATAGAGTAGGTGTAGTTGATGGAGTATGTGTAGATAAATATGGATAACAGGTGCTCTGCATGTTTTTTTTCAAACTAGACAACCAAACACTTAGAAAATCAAAGACCTAGTTACGTTAGTCTATTCTGACCTAGATAATAGTAGAGAAATGGAACAGAAGTTTAATTGCAATGGAATCAGATGAAATAACTATGCAACTAAGCAACCATAACCCTAAGCGTGCAATCATAAGTGATATCAACGTTGGCAACTAAGAATCCAACACTACTATTTGCATGGTGAAGCAAAGACATTGTTTTTGTTGGCAGCAATGTCACCTTTGTCCCAGCTCATGATCCCACTAAGGGAGAGGTGAGATCAGAGGTGCTTGATGGCCTTTTTCTAGAGATCTCCCCTATTACTAATCTATCAACTAAATCTGAACATAAAAAGCCTATCTAATCATCGACCATGACCTAAATAACCAGCAAGATGTTGATCTACTTAACATAAATTAATTTGCAAAGACATAAAAAAAAATAACAGTACATGAAGGAAGCCTTGGCACTTGGGTTGGGCCCAACCCCAAGAGCTGCAGGCTCCTAAAGAAACTCAGAACTGGTGCCAAACAAAGTTTTTTTCCATTACTCAAAAATAGCCATGTTCATAAGAAAGTTATACAACAACAACTATGAAAATGAGCTGAGAAAATAGCAGCACCCTACTGCAAAATAACAACAGTCCAAAAAGTAAAGTACGGAGGCTGAAATCCTTCCTATTTATGCCTATGAGGGGCCTCAGCAACCCTCCTTAACTTAAGAGGCTTGGCTGCTCTAGCTACCAGTAAACAGTCACTTTTCACCAAGCTTTTCAGCTGCCTTTAGGATTCGTTTTGGTGGCCTGCTGAGCTCCGAGTTGAGGGTGGAGATTTTGAGGAAGGGACATTTAATGCAAGAGACATCCTCCCTACGAACCGTCACCCTTGTTACTTCATGCTTGGCTATCATCTAGCTCATAATTGCTTGGCTTTGTTCCAAAATTTGTCCAAAAATCTGAAATAACCATGTATTAGCCTTCTTGGTAAAATGACCACCCTCATTCGTTCAATTAACATAAACATACTCAAAAAACATACATAAACTATGAAAAATGGTGGATTGATCAAGAAAAATTAAGCAAAATGAGCCCAATAAGTTACCCAATTCCGGGGCTCATCATCACCCCCCTGCTAAATGGGTTGCTCATCCTTGAGCAACTAATCCAACTCATCGTCCTTGATAGGCTTGACTGCCTCCCTCACATCCCAGGCCTCTGAAGTGATATCTTCTTCACGGTCATGAAATCATGCTTTGCTTTCCACTTCTTCCCACTACCTGTGTTCCTTCTCTTCTTTGACTCCCTCTAACAATCCCAAAAGCAAGGCAAGACTGAATTTTAGGCTGATCTAGTTTGCCTGGAGATTCTGCATGGATGTTTTGTAGAAGGGTACTCTCACCAAGGCCTTTGTCATCCTTGTTGGGGTGTGGTTATTCTCTAATTTTTAGGCTATGGGGAAGTGTGTTCCACCACCCCTGCAAGAATGAACACAGTCATTCCCCAACAACCTCTCCATGTCCTCAAAATGGGTTATGGCTTAGGCTTGACAATCAATGTAATATGGTAGCGCCCGGGAATTATTTTCCAATTGATGGTGGGCGTGTATCAGTGCTGAGGGGTCCTCTGGCTCTGCTCTTATCATTAGTGGTTCCTTCAATTCCCTGTCCATAACATTTCAAACCTCTGTTCCTCTCTTTTCTTCATGACTTATCCAAGAGGCCATGGACATAAGTTGCACGTCTCCTAGCGTAGAGTTGGGGTCCCATGAGTTCATGTTGGGGAAGGGCCAAGTTGTGTAGGTAAAACTCTGATAGTTTGGCCTTTTCCTTTGATGAACTGCTGTCACATAAGGCCATGAATTGGTGGTAGTTTTGAAATGGAGTAATGCCCTTTTGGGCCAAAGTGTTGATCTGGAACTGCAACCATTGTTCCTTGAGGTATAAGGCATATGATTTGGCACGTTGTCTACACTGTATTGCCTCCTCTACCCATCTCGCCATGCAGGCCAGTTGGGCCTCCTTTTCTTGCACCTGTTGCCTTAGAGACTGTATCTCTTGTTCTTGAAATTCCTTTTCCTGTAGCTGTCTAGTCAGTGCCTCTATGTCAGCTTGCAACCCATCTCTCTTGTTGTAGATCTAACCCAAAAATATATGATAACATAAATAACCCAAGAATAACAAGATAGAAATAGAATGAAATGCTTCATTATTATCAAACCCTTAAGGTAGGGCAACACCATACATTCACTCCTTAAGGAACGAGAATACTCCACAAGCCATATGTTTGTTCATACAATAATACTTCTCTTCATGCCTCTCCATGTGGAGTCTGTAGCCTCTATATAGGCCTCATACATACAATACCATGCATCATCACTATGGTTTCCTTATACCATCAACTAATACCATGGGCCCCTTACATTATTATTAACTACTTGTGGTCCCTTACATGACATGGGTTAACCACCTTATTTATTACTCTGGCCCATCCCATTATTACATTATTACCTTGGGTACCTCCCTCGGTACCCCATATTACCCCCCCTAAGTATATAACATTCCACCACCCTTAGCATGTTTCGTCCCCGAAACATGGGAAGAACACAAATAATAAGATCTACTCAAAAGAGTAGTCCACTGATACCATGCACGTGCATCTAGCCATCCAAGAGAAAGGTGAACCCTCGATCTCGCTGGTGCCTCACTCGCTTGAGATGGAAGTTGACCGTGGTAGCTCTTTTGTGTTGATGTGTAGTAGGTGGATCTTCGCTTCTCCCTATCTATCTTGTGGGGGTTGTGACTAACTGGTTTCCATCTTGATGGTTGTCTTGCGGGGTGATGTGGGTGATGATATGTTGAAGTTTTAACCCACGGTGTCTTCTTCTTTAATTCACCCTGCTGAGGTGCCTGTTGTGGTGTCTTCTTTTCCAATATGACTTCAACCACTGATTCCTCCTCTGATGTATCAGCACATGTAACCTTTTCTACTTCAACCTCTGTTTGTGTCTGATTGTCGACCATCAACTGCTCATCATCTGATATGTCAGACTCTTGAACATCTTCTGCTTCAGCCTCCATGTGCTCTATCTGTTTATGGATGGAAATATCATGTAATGTAATTTTCTTCTTTTTATACCATAGCTTCAGGAATTTCTTCTGCACATTAATATTGATAGTACCCACGGATTCCATCCAAGGATATCCCAAAACAACATCCATATTGTCCATCTCTGAAGCATAAAAATCACCATGCAACACATACTTATCCATAGAAATCTTCAAATCCTTGTACACTTGAATATCATTATCATCCACTCGTGCGTTTTCAATTTGTTTTGCTAAAATTTGCAAATTTTTTGCCAAGTTGACATTTATGAGATTTTGCTTGCAACTCGGATTTATAGACACAATGATTTTCTCCTTCTGCATCAATCCATGAACCTGTAATAAGGAGATACCAGCAGAAAATAACCTTTTAGGTTCCTTGGTTTCCTTCTTTCCTGTAAAACTAAAGTCTTTGCTAGGCTGTGTGTCTCTCTGTGTGAGCTTATCCACAAAAAGTTTACGGTCAAATTGGTCCATAAGAGCTTTTTTGAAGGCGTCCCAAGTCAAGAACCTTTCATAGCCACGTTGATTCCCTATGTACCATTACTGTATTTCATAGTCCAAGTAATTACTCCCAATCTTAAGCTGATTGTAATCATCATAGATGTGATCCAATTCGAAATATTTCTCCATTGTTGCTAGCCATTTGGCTGGATGAGAGACATCAAATTTGAAATTGTCACAGTTTCGTCAATATTGCTTAGAATCCTTATTATGACCTGTTTTTAGAAATAGAACAGTCATTCTGCATCTACCCATGTGATAGAAATCTTGATCCAGGCACTGAAATTCCAGATCTGCGCTGCTACTCTCCCTCCGTCACCCAAAATATCTTAAAAAAGAGCTGATTTTAAATCAGCGATATTTCCCTCATCTGGACTCCGATTCGACTGATTCTTTTTTTGAATTTGAGTTTTTCTTCACAAAGAATCCAGATATACAATTAGATTTTGTAGATCTTGCACCAGGATGTCTAGATCTGCGCTGCAAACTCGCTGCCCTGAAAAATTATCTGCAACCCTACTGATTTTTAAATCAGCGATATCTCCTTCATCCAGACTCCGATTTGACCGATTTTTTTTTTGAAATCGGCTATTTTCTCACAAAGAATACAAATATGTAATCAGAGTTTATAGATATTGAACCAAAACGTACATATCTTATCTGCAAACTCGCCGCCCTTGAAACCCTGCAAAAAGTAAAAAAAAAATTCTCCACTTTTGTGCCCAAGAAAGTGCTCTGATACCACTTGTTGTAACTCTAACCCAGGAATATTATAGATCTGATAAGAAAGTATAAGGTAATGCAAATAAACCCAGAAATAATATGAAATGAATCTTTATTGATCAGACCCTTAAGGTAGGGCAACACCATACATTCACTCCTTAAGGAAGGAGAATACTCCACAAGCCATATGCTTGTTCATACATGAATACTTCTCTTCATATCCCTCCATGTGGAGTCTCTAGCCTCTATATAGGCCTCATATATACAATACCATGCATTATTACCATGGTTTCCTCATACCATCAGCTAATACCATGGGCCCCTTACATTATTATCAACTACTTGTGGTCCATGACATGGGTTAACCACCTTATTTATTACTATGGCCCATCCCATTATTACATTATTACCTTGGGTACCTCCCTCGGTATCCCATATTACCCCCCCTAAGTATATAACAATTTCCTTGAACCCTAAGAAGTCCCTGTTTGCCCTGGAGGAAAGCAAGCTTTTAGGGCATATAATATCAAAAGATGGGATTAGAATTGACCCGGAAGGAATTCAAGCTATCCTTCAAATCCCTTATCCAAGAAACATAAAAGAACTGCAATCATTCCTTGGAAAGATCAATTTCCTGAGGAGATTTATCCCAAATCTAACCGAGCTAATAAGGCTATTGAGCAACATGTTGAAAAAGGATGCCAAGGTAAAATGGTCTCTTGAAACCAAGCAGGCTTTTGAGAGTATAAAAATTGCCCTAACTCAAACACCTGTCCTCACCAGTCCTCAATTCGACAGAGATTTTATCATTTTTTCCTTCGCATCTGAACACACTATAGCTGCTGTCCTTCTGCAAAAAGATGATCAGGG
>APFE030354236.1:0-19053 GCA_000404065.3 Pinus taeda | reverse complement strand
TGGCCCTTTTTAATAGTTTGTCCTCTTTCAACTCTCTCGAATTGGGTGACTGAAATCAATAGGTTTGTTCCAAGCATGATTGCTATAATCTATCGTGATTCCAAAGTTAAGCAACAAGAGCCGAGGAAAATCCACATGTCTCACACAGTGGGTCCAAAATTCCCTATTATTGTCACTTCATATGAGGTTTTGAATGATAGAAAACATTTGGCTCGCTATGACCGGAAATATATAGTTGTTTATGAGGGACACTGATTAAAAATATCCAACTACAAATTGCTGAGGGAATTGAAAACCTTACCTATCAAAAATAATTTATTTTGACTAGAACGACCATACAAAATAATTTGGTTGAACTTTGGTTCATTTTGCCTCAAATATTCACATTATGTGAAGAGTTTGAATCTTGGTTTGATCTAGCTAGGAAACAAAGCAATGGGATGAGGCATGATTCAACTGCAAAAGAATTGCAACCACCTTGATCTTTTGAGTCATTTGAATATGCACAGCTAGACTAGTTGGTTAAGCAGCGTGGTGAATTTGGTTTGCTAGACAAGCTATTAACGAATTTGAAATCTTAGAAACAAAAGATGTTGATATTTTATCAATGGACTAAAGTTCTTAACTTGTTGGAATACTAGCTATCTAAGCGAGAGAGGATATGATGTTTGTCACATTAATGGAAGTGTTAAGTTGGAAGATAGGAAAAATCAGATAAGGGATTTCGATGACCTAGATAGCAACTTTTGTATCTTTTTTCTAATCACACGTGCTGGTGGTCTTGGAATCAATCTTACTGCTACAGACACTTGTATTATCTATGAAAGTGATTGGAATCCTCAAATGGATATGCAAGCTATGGATGGATGCCACAAGATTGGACAAACACGACCTGTGCATGTTTACAGGCTTATCGCAACCCACTCTGTGAAGGGTCACCTACTTAAAGTAGCATTTGGTAAGTTAAAATTGGAGCACTTAGTGATTGAGAAAGTACAATTTCGCAAGGAACAAAATAACAACATGTTAGATGAATCAGATCTACTTGCTTTGATCCACCAAGAAAAATATGAAGAGGAGGAACTCATTGAGTGTGAAATTAGTGAATCAAATCTTGTCAGGCTAATGAACCATTCTGATATGCTAAACTATTTTTTATTGTTGTTCTTAATGCCGACGAATGGGACGTTCCATGCTGATGAAAAACCCGATGGGCAAACGTTGAAATGGTTTTCATTGATCAAGCTCACATGGCTCATCTCCAAATGCAATTTTTTTGTATCGCAGCACTTGAGCTCCTCAATATACCAGACAACAACTTCAGTGGCGATATCCCGATGAAAATTTTGAAATGGAAGAGCAGCAACGGTGTGGTTGTGCTTTAGGGGACGACCTAGATGATCAAATAGGGATGAACCTCTTGGTCAAATATCATTGGATCCAAAGACAAAATTAAAGCTCATTGATTTGATGCAGCAAACAGTGTTTGGACATGAAAGTTCATAAACAAAACACATTCGGCGTAAATATAGGTACATCGGAAGGCGACAGATCGAATTGTGGAGGCATCGAGAGCTTACCTCCAGGTTCATTCCATCATATCTGAGATGACATGGCACACCAGTCCGTCGGTCTGCTTGTGAAGTACATGCATAAATTCAAGTTCAAGTCTTATGACAACCAATTGTCTCAAAGTAATAGTTGGTGCATGTGTCATTCCATGTCGAGCCACGTGTCAATCTTTATCATGTATTAGTCAGCGATGAAAGTAGAATCATCAGTGTTGAGCCGTATATAAGTCCTAAGATGAAGCAAACTAGCATGACATTAAATCTTCATTGTTGATGTAAAAATTCAACCAAGCTTGGTCCACTTGAGGTTGAAATAGGAAGCTTTTGGGTAATAAACTTAATTGAAAATGGATGATATAGCCATCTTGATTATGGATAACGTTTTTATATCATCATCAACGTAAAATGAATGGTATGGTCCAAGGGTTGTATGAAATATAGCTAGAAATGGGATTGAAAGAAATTATTGGAGAAAGAGAGACTTAATAGAAAAGAGAACACCATATAGAGCAATTAGTTTGTGTTATTAATGTGGTTGTGCTAGTTATATAATTATGTACATAAGTGTGGTTAAAGAAAATTAATAATTTGTTATATAATTATGCACATAAGTGTGTTTATGTTTATTTTGGAATTGTGATTCTAAAATTTATTTAGTTATTAATAGATGGTAGCAATTAACTTCTATTGAATTATTGTGGTGAGAAGCACTTTACAACCTAGTATGGGTATGTGTAGGTATAATATAAGGAAGTATATATGTCAATATTTTTTGAATCTTAGGAACAAAATAATAAAATAATAAAATAAATTTCATCTTCATATGTTTTAATTAATATTCAAATAAAATTGAATATATAAATGTAAAATTCAAAATGCAAAATGTAAAATGTAGCGTAATTTAAAATGTAAAATACAAAATGTAAAATGTAAGGGATAGAGCTACCAAAATTGGTGTGTCCATAATGTAAAGTGAACATACTATTTTTCTTTAACATGTTATGTTGAAAATGTAGCAAGAAAATATCAGTTTGACATTGTCTTCGTTGTCAAACTACAGAAAATTCAAATTTCCATTTCAACCGAAATATTGGAGGTAGTTAACTGAGGTGACATGGAACTTGTCACTCAATTAACTCAGTTAATTAGAGTTAGGGAAGCTTCAGTTCAGTTCAGTATTATTGATTTATAATTTGTAGCAATCTATTTCAGTTAAGTTGAGTTATGGTCAGTTAAACTAGTTGTAATTGTTGGAGGAACTATTAGAAGGTCAAGTTGTGGAAGTGTAACTATAACCACTATAGTCATAAACCACTTAACTAATCAATCAGCCAAAAATAACTGATGCATGTAGATAATTCAGGTTACCCAGTTGAGATGGAGATTCCAAGGCAATGTACTATTAGTTGTAAACTATTCCGAAATGTACAGGTGGTGCATGCAGTCAGAGAATAAGCCTAAAATAATTGTGCAATTCCAATTGAGGAATTTCCTAATTAATAGGGCCATAATTCCTCAAGGAACAACACAAGGAAATAGGAGCTTGGAGGGCTTGAAAATTCTCAAAGTATTGGCCAGAGTTATTTAGTCAAACAGAGGGATAAACTATATAGTTGCAGGCTTGAGCAAGCATATGTATTCATCTTTATACTTTGATTAATGCAACATAGATAGGAAGAGGTTTTTAGGAGTTTCCTTCCCCTAGATAAATCTTTGTGTATGTGTGATAAATATTCTTTCATGTTTATGATTTATGTTCTCGATTGTGAATTAAATTCTACAGAACAATAGAGTAGATTTGAGTCTCGTGTTTTAGTAAATTACATGAGAAGTTTCATATATACACAACCTTCTTCTTTCCTTGGTGGCGAATCATAAGGAAATAAATTTCTTGGTCTGGGAAATGATCTTACTACATTGCTTTACAGTGATCAAAGAGATGGTGGTATGCGGGGCTACCTCCGGTATCATGTACAACCTATTAGCCAAAGTAGGAATCACAAAGAGAGGTCTAGACTCATATAAAACATGTCGCTTCCACAAGTATGGTTGTCCTAACAATATATCAGAAACTTCAAGAGGAGAAACATCACACAGTACCTCATCCCTGAAGGTCTTAATGCTATAGGGAAGGCAACATTGCTGGTTGATGCAAAGACCTCGTCCTTGGTGGATTCATCCGATGGTGTACGGTTGTGGATGTGATGTAGTCTTTAGGCCCAATTGCTTCATGACCTCTGCTTTCATGAGGTTCTTTTGGATCCCGTTGTTGACAATGAACTGCAATGGAGAACCCTTCACCCACATCTATGAGTGGAAGAGGATTTCCCCCTCCTCTAGATATTCATGCTCAATTTTCTGTATCTTTGTGGTCGCCATGGTGGCATTGGGGTCCACATCAGTGATTTTCTTCCCTTTGTCAATTCCCTTATCGGGTTCTGATTCAAATTCAGAACCTGCGTCCAATTCAGGAGCCTTCAGCTCGGACACCAGTGACTGCTTGGCCCAACACTCACTTGTATTGTGAGTGGAGATCTTATGGAACTCACACCATTTTCCCATGTCCTTCTTTGTCTTTGTGGTGATGTTATTTTCTTGCAGCTTTGGCAGGCTGTATTGGGTAGCCCCGCCTTGGCTTGGTCCTTTTTTCTGTGGTTTGGGGGTGCATTTTCCTTGCTTTGGATTCGCAGATCCAAAGTCCCACTTCTTATGTTTAAAATTTTTCTCAATTTTTGCAGCGTATCGATACGCCATGCCGAGCGAAGAAATGTCATGGAACTCCATCGCGTCCTGGATGTACTTGTGTAGACAGTCGCAATACTTGAGCATGAAAGTTCGCTCAGTATCCTTGATACCTAGCGTCCTGCAAAGGGTATGGAAAGTATTTGTGAACTCTGACACATCTTGGTCCCTTCCCTGTTGTAGCATGGTCAACTTTATGTATTTATATTCATAGCTCCCAATAGGGTAATATTGTTCCTTGATGGTGTCTCGGAAAGAATTCCAAGTGGGTGGAGCAGAAAACAACGAGAGTTCACTCTTGTCCTTTTGTTCACAATAGGATTCCCACCAATCCTTGATGTGTGGGGTGGCTTTGAGAAGTGCAAAAGTAATCTTTTCCCTATTGGAAAAGTCATGAACTGGAAAATATCATTCCAACATATTTAACAATTTATCTATAGTGTCTGCATCTATCAGGGCTTCAAATATGGGAATATCGAAGTTAACTTGTACCTTAAAAGGAGTGGTGCCTCCAGAGTGGTTGTTAGATGAAGATGCATCACCTATGGATATTCGAAGGATCTGGGAAAAATTATCCATCATTGCGTCCCTCTGTCGCAACATTTTGAAATGATACCCTGTCCCCTCGTCTTTCTTTTCTTCTGCCATGGGAGTTCATCAGGTTTTGCAAGGATGATCCTACAATGGTTCAACCAAATCGATCCCTAACTCCTTGTACCTTGACCTCGTTGGGGACATGCAAACAAAAATAGAGAAAGAGCATACCGCTCTAATACCACTGGTCTAAACTTAAACAGGAATGCAACAACTTACAAATATAATCATAAACACGGAGATGCAGTAGAAAAACACTTCATTTCATTAATAGAAAAACACTAAAGTATGCTTACAAAGAGAATGGAAATAAGATAGCTCTGGCGATGATAGATTATCTCTGAGAATAGATGTGGCAGCTACATGCCTATGAATAATGTTACAATTAGGCTCAATGGCTTATTTATTATTGGAAAACATGAGAAAACCATAAACAACCAAAACCCTAACCCTAGGCAATGTAACACCAAGACTTTGTCGGCCCCATTGGTGTTAGTTGGGCATCCAACTTCCTGGGGTCGTAACTTGGTCATATTATCTCCATTTAACGTGTATGTTAGGCCCCTATACTACTAGTGTAACCCCTCATTGTTATTAGTACAACCCACTTATTATATCGATGTACCCATGTAGTGCCCATATTGTTACTATTGTGCCCCATAGAAGCCCACTATTGTTATTATTATGCCCTTACATTATTATTTTATGTCGCTCTGATTATGTTATGACCTTAACTACTATATAAAGGAGTCTTTTCTTTTTGTTCATCGAAGAATTGTTCATTTATGTAATGTAAAGGAGGTTGCCCCCTCGAAGAGGATGAATTCTAAGGCGTTGATCTATCTTTTCTATCTTTTCTTGAGTTGGTTTCATAACAGTGTATGATACCTTGTTAGAAAGGTCTTGCCGAGTACTACAGGTTTCGACGCAAGCCCTGCCTAGGGCTATGGGCCTATCCCGGACCCCAAAAAACGTCGTTTAGGGGGTCAAAACCTCTCCAAAAATTCAGGACCCAAAAAAGATGCTAAAAATAGTAAATGCTGCAATGAACAAGGAAAAAAATGAAACTAACTGGGGGTCTAGGTGGAATAGGTAGGTGGCCACCAATATCCACCTGGATAAAAGACCACATTTTCAACATGGCACCCTGAATATTATGCAATAGATCACCACAGGTTTCCCCAAAGGAGCACTAAAGCATCAACATACATGCAAAGGGTGTACCTTGGGGAATTACACAAAAGCCTCATTCCATGATTAAGAAAAAAAAGCACATGCAGTGCTTGAAAGGATCCACTCTGATGTATGTGGCCCTTTATCAATAGCCTCCATTACTAGGAACAAGTATTATGTTATCTTTGTATATTATTTGGCATGAAAGAGTTAAATCTTCTTCACGTGGAAGAAAGATGAGACATTCCCCAAGTTCGTTGAATTCAAGGCACTAGTTGAGAAAAAACTAGTAAGAAGGTGAAGGATCTCAGGAGAGATAATGGAGATGTGTACATGTCGAATGAGTTTAAAAATTCTATGCAAAAGAAGTCATTCGATAGGAGTTGACAACACCCCACAACCCACAACAGAATGGGGTGACTTAGAGGAAGAGCCGAAGCATTGTGGGAGCAGCAAGGGCAATGTTTCATGACCAAGGCCTACCTCTACACTTGTGGGCTGAAATACAATGGTCTATTTGTAGAACAAGAGTCCTCATAAAATTATTGGCATGAGTACACCAAAGGAAGCTTTCTTAGGGAGAAAGTTGGATGTGTTACACTTCAAGATTTTTGGAGCCTCGGTTTATTTCCATGTCTCCAAAGAATCAATGAAGAAGTTAGAGCTGACAATAGAGTTGGGGGTATTTGTGGGTTATACAAAAACTCCTCACAACTACCATGTATACTTTTCATCCCTAAGAATGGCAATTGTGCAAAGGGGTGTGAAGTTTGATGAGGAGAAAACAATCAGATGTTCTATTAATAGGGAGCTTCAGTTGCATTCAAATCATGAGTTTTTGGCTCCAAAGGAAGAACCTCAAGAAGTTGTAGAGGGGCCACAATTTGAGGAGTAGAGAGTGGAAACACCCACCCAAGCAGAATCATCCAAAGAAGGAAGGAAAAGAACTAAGAAAGTTGACAAATCATTGCATGATGCTAGAGAGAATGTGGGAGCACCCACTTCACACCATAGGCAGAGGAGGTCACCGAATCAATACACTAGCTACATGGGTCTGATGACTGAGCTTGTAGAGACTAAGCCATCCTATTTTGAGGAAGCAGTATAGCAACCTATATGGGTTGATGCAATGGTAGAGGAATATAATTCAATTATAAAGAAAAATGTTTGAGAAGTGGTCCCAAGACCAAAAGAGAAATCAATGTTGGGTTCAAGATGGATCTTCAAGGTAAGCATCAGTAAATGGAAGAATAGAGAAGTACAAGTCTAAATTTGTGGCCAAGTGATTCCCTCAAGTTGAGGGAATTGACAATGAGGAGACCTTTACTCTGATAGCAACCATTTTTACAGGACCTTTCACAGATATCAAATGTACGGAATAAAGAAAAGATATCACAAGACAGAGTGGAGAAATTCAAATATTTTATTATACAGGACCACAGATTACATGGTTGCGATTTTATTTACAGGCAGAAGGACACGGGTCAGAACAGAAGTTCAAAGCAGACCATTCCGCAACACATCACAGAGGTTAAAGCATTTAATGAAGTTTAATAAATAGATATGGGCAAACATTCATTCCACGATTATTGCCCACACTCCACAACACCTGTAAGTTCAGAAAATCATTTACTATGTAAAATTGTCCATGTTGCGTATTAAATATTTTGTTTGTCATGTAATTAATGTGAAATTCATATGGTAGGATAAATATGCAAGGAAAATTCATTTGTAATGTTGGGCATGTTGGGTAAGTTTTGGAGCGAGAAAGTCTCTTAGGTAGTGAGGAGAAACGGAGGAAATTTTGGTGGGCGCGTGAAAACCAGTTTTAGTGAGTTTTAGAGAAGTTTACTCCCCAACCCGCTAATGCATAAATGGCACTAAGTTTGTTGTGTTTTTCACTTGCAGCTGAAGCCTCCATTTATCACGCCAATGTAAT
Organism: Pinus taeda; assembly: GCA_000404065.3. NCBI lineage: Eukaryota > Viridiplantae > Streptophyta > Pinopsida > Pinales > Pinaceae > Pinus > Pinus taeda. Next base: position 11,034 of record APFE030354236.1, on the reverse strand, counting down.
TTCTTTATGTTTTGACATACCCAGTAATGCTTAAATGGCAGTAAGTTTGTTGTGTTTTTCACTCGCAACTAAAGTCTCCATTTATCAGGCCAATGTAATTTCTTTATGTTTTGACATATAATATAAAGTGTGGTCAGTTTTTATGGTTTTAATTTTACACAAGTGAATTTCCGCAACCTGTTTTATTTTTCTCTGTTTTGTCGTGAGTGAACTCTGTGTTTTTTTTACTTTGTTTCGCCGTGAGTGAACTTTGTGGTTTTTTACTTTGTTTCGCCGTGAGTGAACTTTGTGTTTTAATTAAGTCCCTATGTGGTTGGTGATATCCTCGAGGCAACCTAAGATTTACCTTTCTGAAACTCAAGTTGACCTTGCCTACTTTGCCTTTTGAGTTTGTTTGCCTTCGTAAAATTTATTTTCTAACATGGTATCAAAGCGGGTTAAATATTGTTAGTGTAAAAACAAGTGTTTTTTTTTACACTCAGAAGTGGAAACATCAAGCACAAGCTTGACTAATCCTCAGATACCTCAGTTTAATGGAAAAAATTATGATTATTGGGCTATTACAATGAAAGCCCTATTTTCGTCTGAAGATATTTGGGATTTGGTGGAGAATGGTTTTCAAGAACTAGCAGATGCAACAGCATACAATGTCTTGTCTTAAGAAGAAAGAGATCTATTGAGGGGCAACGGGAAGAAGGATTCAAAAGCCCTATTTTATATTTTCCATGCAGTGCATGAAAGTATTTTCCCAAGGGTTGCAACAACAACGAAGTCCAAGCAAGAATGGGACACCCTCTAGACAGCTTGGCAAGGCATGGCAAAAGTGAAGACAACAAAACTGCAAAATTTGAGAAGAGATTTTGAAACACTTTGTATGAAAGAGTCAGAAAATGTAGACTCGTTTTTTACACATGTAAGTTGGTTCCTCAAATCGGATCTCATGGTGAGACACTTGGGGAAAGAAGAATAGTTGAGAAAGTTTGAGAAGTTTGCCAGCAAGGTTTGATGCCATAGTTGTGTCCATAGAAGAGACAAAGGATTTCTCACAGTTATCAGTGGATGAGCTTCATGCATCGTTGATTTCTCATGAACATAGATTGAATAGAGCAACAAGCTCCTCATTGGAGCATGCCTTCAAGACACAAGTTTCCTTTGGTCAAGGTCGAGGCAGAGGAAGATCATATGCTAGAGGAAGAGGAAGAAACCCACGCAGAGGTGGAAGAAGCAGCCCTTCAAGCTCAAGTGGAAGAGGCAACAATCAAAATCCAAGTCAAGGCCCAAGCCAAAATCAAGTACAAAGTCAGAGGTATGATAAATCTCAAGTTCAATGTCATTATTGTAAGAAGTATGGACATTATGCAAATGAATGTAGAAAGAAGAAATATGACATTAGTAACAAACCAAGTGTAAATTTCACAAAAGAAAAACAGAACCATGATAACATGTTTTTAGCTTGTAATGTAGCACAAGAAAAACAAAGTGATATATGGTACCTAGATTCAGGGTGTAGCAACCACATGTCATGGAACATAGATATCTTTTTCAATCTAGATGAAAGTGTGAAATCTGAAGTGACATTAGGGACTAATAGCAAAGTCTTTGTCATCGGAAAAGGAAGAGTCAATATCCTAACAAAGAAGGGGGAGAAGAAGTACAGCTCAGATGTTTACTTTGTCCCCAGTATGAAGCATAACCTCATAAGCATTGCACAGCTAATGCAAAAGGGCTACAATGTCTTCTTCAAAAATGATGTGTGCACAATTTTGGATAGGCATCCAAGCAGACAACTAATTGCAAAGGTTCAAATGATAAATAATAGAATGTTTCCCCTAAAGATAAGATCAAATTTGAAAGAAGAAGGTGCTCAAGAACAAATTTCAATGAACTCACAAGAATATGGAAGAAAAGAGGCAACTGTCACACAAGTGAACTATCAAGCAGAGGTCAAAGATGAAAATTGGTTAATTTAAGATTTGGATATCTAAACTTTAGAGTTTTGAATTTGCTGCATAGGAAAGGCATGGTGAAGGGATTACTACTCATAGAAAAACAAAACATCTTATGTGAAGGATGCATCTTGGGTAAGCAACATAGAGATACATTTTCAGCAGGAAAGTCAGTAAGGGCAAAGGCACCTTTGGAGATTGTCCACTCATATTTATGTGGACCAATGTAGACACCATCAATTGGTGGCAGCCACTATGTATTGACCTTCATAGATGACTACATAAGGAAGACATGGGTCTATCTCCTAAAACAGAAAAGTGGAGTCTTTGAGCGCTTTCGCCAATACAAAGCTCTTGTTGAGAAGCAAAGTGGACACTACATAAAAGTTCTCGGGACTAACAGAGGTGGTGAATACATCTCAAATGATTTCCTTCGGTTTTGCAGGGAACATGGAATTCACAAGCAATTTACAACAAGATATACACCTCAGCAAAATGGTGTGGCAAAATGAAGAATAAGACCATTATGGAAATGGCAAGGAGTATGTTGAAGGCAAAGCATTTTCCAAATGATTATTGGGCTGAAGCTGTCGCTTGTACAACATATATCTTGAATAGGTGTCAAACCAAAAGCATCCAGAACGTGGTTCCTGAAGAGGCATGGAGTGGAAGGAAGCATAGTGTCACTCACATGAGAGTTTTTGGATGTGTGGCGTGTGCACATGTCCCCAGTGAGTTGAGGAAGAAGTTGGACAGCAAGGGGGAGAAATGTATATTTGCTGGATACAATGATGAATCCAAGGCATACAATCTCTACAATCCATTAACCAAGAAGGTCATAATCAACAGAGATGTGTAGTTCATAGAAGAGGAAGCATGGGACAGAAGTTTAGAGAAGACAGTCAATGTGAAAGCATGTATACTGCATGAGGACAAAGAGTAATTAACAACAACAAGTAATTCCTCAACTGTGACTCCGTCTACTCCTATTCAAGCTCAACAAAACAAGAAACAAACAACACCATCAACAAATAATAGGACAGTGTCATGTAGTCAAGAAAGTGCTTCTCCAAGCACGCCGCAAAGCACAACACCAAGTGACATATCAAGCCCTTCTTCAGCAAGCATAAGAAGACCAAAATCCAAAAATTTGAATGAAATATATGAGAAAGATGAAGTTGATAGTAGCATTGGCCTGAATTCATTATTTGCTTTGTTTTGTTATGTAGATGACCCAATCCATTTTGAAGATGCAGTCAAAGATGAAAAATGGGTTGCGGTAATGGAGGAAGAAATAGAAGCAATAGAAAAGAATGACACATGGGAGTTAGTGAACTTGCCGCAAGGAAAACAAGTCATTGGAGTGAAGTGGGTCTATAAGACCAAGAGCAATGTTGATGGGAAGATTGAAAGGCACAAAGCAAGGCTAGTTGTCAAGGGATACAAGCAACAACATAGAAGAGATTATTCAGAAACTTTTGCGCCAGTCGCGAGGATGGAGACGGTGCATACAGTTGTGGCGATTGCCGCACAACATAAATGGAAAGTGTATCAAATGGATGTAAAGTCAACGTTCTTGAATGCAGTGTTGAAAGAGGAAGTGTATGTTGTGCAATCGCCTAGTTATGAGGTAGAAGGAAAAGAAGACAAAGTGTATCGGTTGAGGAAAGATCTTTATGGGCAGAAGCAAGCACCGCGTGCATGGTACAACAGGATAGATGCTTACTTGTTGGACAATGGTTTCGACAAATGTGACGGTGAGCCTACTCTCTACATCAAAGAGAATGATGGTAAGATTCTCATTGTTGTCTTATATGTAGATGACTTAATTTTAACAGGCAGTGATGATTTTCTCATCGCTGATTTCAAACAAGTCATGAAGAATGAATTTGAAATGACTGACTTGGGGTTGTTAAGATATTTTTTGGGCATAGAAGTAAAGCAAATAGAAAATGTTATTTTTATCTCTCAAGCAAAGTATGTGGCGGACATGTTGTAGAGGTTTAAAATGTAGAATAGCAAGCCTGCACCAACTCCAACTGTCATGGGGATGAAGTTGAGCAAATAATATTGCAGTAGCGATGTTAATCTGTCATTATACAAGAGCATGATAGGCAGCTTGATGTATTTGACCACCACTAGGCGGGATATAATGTATGCAGTGAGTTTGGTGTCAAGGTTCATGGAGACACCCAAGGAGACACATTGGCAAGCAGTGAAAAGAATTCTAAGGTATGTCAATGGGACAAAACAATATGGCATTTTGCACACCACAACACATGCTTTTAGGCTGGTTGATTACACCAACAGTGATTGGGAAGGAAGTGTCAATGAAAAAAAGAGCACGTCGGGTTATGTTTTTCATTTGGGTTCAGGAGCCATTTCATGGGCTTCCAAAAAGTAGCCAATAGTTTCATTGTCAACAACAGAAGTTGAATATGTCACTACAATAGCAGCAGTATGTCAAGCAGTTTGGATGAGAAGGATGTTGAGGGATCTTCGCCACGACCAAGAGGGAGCGACAACTATTTTTTGCGATAACACATCTATAATTGCATTGTCAAAGAATTCGGTCTTTCACAATAGGACCAAGCATATTGATGCTAAATATCATTTTATCAAAGAGTTTATTAACACTGATGAAATTGTGTTGCAGCACTGCAGGTCACAGGAACAGTTCGTTGATATTTTCACAAAGCCATCGACACGTGAAAGTTTTGTTTATCCTAGAGATTGTTTTGGAATTGTCAATGGCGGCAGTTGTTATTAAGGGGGAGCATTGGAAATATTAATTCCAACCACCGCCTTAAACACACTAACAACCATCATGTTTGCCCAGTCAACCACTACACGGTTACGATTTTGTTTACAGGCAGAAGGGCAGGGGTCATAACAGAAGTTCAGAGCGGGCCATTCTTCAACACATCATAGAGGTTAAAGCATTTAATGAAGTTTAATAAATAGATATGGGAAAACATTCATTCTGCGATTGTTTCCCACACTCCACAACACCTACAAGTTCAGAAAATCATTTACGATGTAAAATCGCTCGTGTTGTGTATTAAATATTTTGTCTGTCATGCAATTAATGTGAAATTCATATGTTACGATAAATATGCAAATAAAAGTCATTTTTAATGTTGGGCATGTTGGGCAAGTTAGGGAGCGAGAGTCTGTGAGGTAGTGAGGAGAAAATCGTGGAGGAAATTTTGGTGGGCACGGGAAAACCAGTTTTACGGAGTTTTACAAAAGTTTACTCCACAACCCAGTAATGCGTAAACCACAGTAAGTTTGTTGTGTTTTTCACTTGGAGCTGCAGCCTCCATTTATCACGCCAATGTAATTTCTTTATGTTTTGACATATAATATAAAGTGTGGTCAGTTGCGTTATGGTTTTAATTTTAACAAGTAAATTTCCATAACCTCTTTTATTTTACTTTGTTTTGTCATGAGTGAACTCTGTGGTTTAATTAAGTCCCTGTGTGATTGCGATATCCTCACTTCAACCTAAGATTTACCTTTCCACAACTGAAGTTGACCTTTCCTACTTTGTTGCAACCAATTTCTGAGTTCCTTTGCCCTCGTAAAATTTATTTTCTAACATTCGATGGCCTGCTCGGCTTCCTCGGACGAAATGACAGACAACAAAAATTATTCACGGGATTCCTCGCCTCCACTGGTACTCCATGGTGGCCCTCTCTTCCACATGAAATCTATCAAACACAACCTTCCCTCTCACAAGTAAGCAAACAGGCCACAATTTATTGATTGAGAAAAGTGCTTTGCTTGCATTTCCAACAAGGTATGTTGCAATCTTTTGCTGATTTTGGTTGTTTGTTTGAGTAATTTGCAGGAGGGGTTTGTTCAAATTTTTTCAGCAGCAAGTCGTAATCATTCATGTGTCTAGCAGATGTGAAATTTGTGGAAGACCTCAAAATTCGTGGAAGACCTTGCCAAGCCGGTGAAAAAGCTCAAGGGCTCTCATAGCTGGGAACTCACAGTAAAATCATATAATAATCAAACAAGCCGAATGTCAATATTCTCGATGGGCTCAAACTAATCCATGAAAATACCTCGAAAGAATTCCCATAGATCGAAGATGGGCATGAAAAATGGTCGTTTAATTCCCATAAAACTAGATAGACTATGGTTATCACCTCCTAAATAAATAATATACAGTAGACAATACAGAAATTTATAGATCCATACCCAACATAGAGTGTTGAGCACTGTACATAGAGCTCAGCCCTCCACAACCACTTTTTGGTCAATTGTAAACTTCTAAAACCTTGACAGGTTTCGAATAGGGGGGGAGAAAACCCTGTTATAATGCTTCAATATATTCATTTTTAATTTTTTTTCCTACTATTTATTTATTCATGTTTTGTTTGTTCATACTACATGCTAAATGAGGGAAATTTTGAATGGAAGACCTCTCCATTTCCACGGAAGAGAGAAAGCAATGATAAGGTAATCCCATTTAACTCATTACATAAGAGTTTCTTAAAGTAATCTTATTTAACTCATTACATAATAGTTTCTTAAGGTAGCCCGTGGGGCTTTGGATTGACGGTGAATGGGTGCTCTGTTAAGGCACTCCTTGCAATAGGTCACCGGTTCAAATCCCCCGTGGGTACTTAGGTTAGTCTAACAGATTAAAAAAAAAAAAAAAAAAAAAAAAAAAAAAAAAAAAAAAAAAAAAAAAAAAAAAAAAGAAGTTTTTTAAGGTGATTCCATTTAACTCATTAAATATTTTTGGGCTCAGAGGGGCTTTCGAGTCTAGTATGGTAGAGATGTTTTAATGTAATTTAATATCCTACAAACATTTTAACTTGTCAAAATAAAATAAAATAAACTAAAATAATTAATAATTATAATTATAATTATCAATAAAACATTTTGATTGGGTCAAATTACATAAAACTAAAATAAATATATCAATAATAATAATAATCAGTCATTAAATTAATAATTAATTATAAATTAATATTAAATTAACTTAGATTTACCAAAAGTCTAGAGAAATTAATATCTCTTAATATGAAAACCTCTTATTTTATGAAGAAATTGAAATTAGAAAATAATAGTATTATACATAATATGAATTATTTAAAAAAAAATTAATATATATAATTTTCAAATATATTTAGGTCAATAGGCCTATCTTTTGAATCAGTTCACCTTTGGTTTTTGTTTACACTTCTTGTCTCTCTCTAACATCTATGCATAGATTTTTACGCACCCTTCTTCTCTCCACTTGTAGTGTGCACCATATTTACGTCGGAGGCTTTTACGCCGGAGTTCCAAGACATTTCGTTTGAATTCTTCGTGGATTTTATGGCACTAAACATAGTTTTATGGTGCAAGACTACACGACGAAGGCTCTATCGATGGCAACGACCACCAATTCCGGTTTCCTTTGATTTTACTACATATACAAGACAACTCAGGTGCATCTTAAAGAAACTTGTGTGCATGTTTTGTTGTGGAATTATGGCTTCTTTTCTCAACGCCATTATGGGAAATTATTCTGCGACTTTCAACGACCTTTTCATTCATCCCTCGCATGTCCTACTAAAGCTCCAGTGCCCGCAGTCTTTTGTCCCAGAAGTTGAACAGAAGTCAGAAGAACCTTTGCTGCGTCAGACAGTTTAGTTCATCTCTGCTATTCAAGCATGGGCTTGTGGCTTTCCCATATCCATTTTCTGCAATTGTTGCGGGCCTTCTCTATCTCAAAAGACTTCCAATATCATGGTAGATAGCCCTACATTTTTATTTAAATTTGAAATTGGATTTGATTTATTTTCACATAGGTCTATTCTTCTATACCTTTATGTTCTTTTGTAAACAAGAACAAAGTCACATATATTGTGAGAGAAATATTACAAATGACATCCCTAGTTATAGGGGTTTAGCAAACATAGATTTCTTGGAGAGGCCTTTCTTATTTTGTTTGCATGGCAGTGTTTTTAGAGTGCAAGACAAAATTTTATTTGGTAATTGCAAAATATACTTTGAGAGATGTGGGGAAGGTCTCGAAAATAATTGGTGAAAGCACGGGCTATTTGCAGCAGGGATCTTTGGAAGCTCACATTTACTCGTGCTTATTTTGTTCTAGGAATTTGTACAATTCTCAGGCATTGGGAGGACACCATAATACTCACAATAAGGAGAGAATTTCTACGAGAAGAGCTCAGAAATATCATATGAACATTCAACAGAAGTTTTGTAGCCTAGCACCCTCACCGCCTGTTCCGTCCTCTGTTTTTACTCCAATTTCAAGCTTTCTGAATAGGTCTCTCCGTATAAGAGCTCACTCTGCAACTCTTCAAAGGAGGGAGGAACATGACTAGATGGATGGGTTTTCCCTTTTGTTGAAAATCAATTCAATGTTGGAAGTTTCTTTCCTGTTGATGTCCCTGAAATGTTTGATTGACGAGGAACATGTTCTTCTTGGAAAAGGCCTTGAAAAGGAGATGCCATCTTTCTGAGCCTAGTTTGGTTTCCCCATCAGATGAGCAGAAGCTAGACTTGTCATTGCAGTTGTTATGAAAACCAAAAATACCAACATTTTTCCATTATGTTGTTCCATTTGGTCTTAGTTTCACCTTTTAAGAGAAATTTGAATTGCTTGATTCTTTTTTCTGAGTGAAAATGACAACGAGGATAGGGTGAAATTTCATATCTCGCATGCGCCACCAGCCAAGGAAGAAGTTTAATAGTCTTTGTAGTCTTTGTAGGGTTATCTCAAATGCTAAGCTCATTCTTGTTTAGTAAGAGAATAATATGTGCTGCTTAGCATTCCAAATTTATCTTCTTGCTTATAATAAGAGTATGCAGGCAATGGTAGCTTGTGATGCTTGTCTCGAATGCTTTTCTTTGGTTTTTTCCATGGATCTGTGCAATGAAGATCTGAGATTTTGAATCAATTATGTACACAAATATTGTAGGGTATTGACTTCCATTTAGCTAGTGTTTATTGAAAGCTTCAAAGTTGTTGACACCTAATCCTCATGATTGGGTGAATATAATTTAAATAGATAAATAAGTAATATGAACAATCATCGGGAGATGAAGTGAACAGTCTCTCCCTCATGTATATAATGAAGACCTACCTGAAGGAATAAACACGAATCAATTTTTGGTTGAGGAGTTACTGCCTGGTCTGACATGGTATTAGAGCCAGCACCCATTTTGTAGTTTCCTTCTGCTTTGTAGCTCCCTCCTACATATTCTGCTTATATTCTACCCATGTTCTGTAGGCTAACATCTCTGTCAAATCCCTGCGAAATCTCATTCATTGTTTAATGTATTCATTGAATTGCGTTACCTCTTGAAGGAGTCGATTCGGTGTGTGTTTCATTCACTGTGAGTCGCTGTGAGTTATACGCATGTATTTACTGTGAGTTTCAACCCATGACCTGCGCTCTAAAATTACTCCACCTTACCAATGTGCCACAGTTTATTCTTCATCATGGACTCGTGGCTTTGTCCCCTTTCTGTGACAAGGTCGTCTCCTCAATGCTTTTGTGTTAGATTTCTTTTGGCGTAGCAAGTTCCATGTTAGCTTTCTTTATTAGAGCGGAATTTCTGGCACCCATAACTGTTAATCGAAGTGCTAAAAACCCTCTTTCAGTGACGAGATTTGTATCGTTTCTTGCGTCCATGTCCAAGTCGCGCTTCTTTTGATAGGAATGCCAATTTGTCCATTTCATAGATGGTGCAAAGTATTCAAGCCAATGTTGGTCACCAAGAGCACTCTTACAGATTAATATGAGCTATGCTGCTTACCTTAGCATGGTTTATACCGCCAACTGTCATGGGAAATCTCGAAGATTCTCTTCGTGTTCAATGTCTTTGACGGACAGAGAAGCAGATTTGGAGAACTCATTCTGCCGCTGATTTGGAACAGTTCTAGGCACTCTTGATTTGGGGGATTATTTGGAAGGAGGTACCATTTTCTTTTTGTTTACATTTGTTGAATGGCTGGAAGCAAGATCGAGTGACAAGGTATTGCGTTCCTCTCAAGACAATTAGATGATTCTTATAAATGTTTTCCATTTTACTAGCAATTCTATTTGGCATTTGGTATTTCATGGCAGGCTCGAGCAAAGATTTCTTCTGTTATGAATTTAGCTACCAACAGCCATTATTGAAAAAAAACTGGGGAGAAAATATTTGTGGATGATGTGGCCATTGTCAGTGCATCACTGATCTAAATGTTTCTTTTGGAAATGTTTTATAAATCAATTTTCATTTAAAGTGTTTTGAAGACTCTGCCATAGTAAAGTGTTTTGAAAACTACAGTGCATTTTTTTCCCTTTTACACAGCAAGTGAAAATTGTTTTATCACTAGAAGAGAGATTTTTTTCCACTGTACACAGATTTTACAATGCATTCAATCATATCCATGGTGGGAATAGTTCTCACTGGCAAGGAAAACTATCTTGAATGGTCCTAGATGATAAAACACACCCTCATTTTCAATGAGTTTTGGAAAGGAGTGTGTGTCGGAGGCGGAGACAATGAACCTGAACAGCCTACCTCAGACAAAGAGCTCGTCATTTGGGAAAACAAGAACAACAAAGCTTATGCATTAATCGCAACATTTGTAAATGAAGAGATGAGTCGCCATATTTCATCATTTTCAACTGCCTTTGAAGCCTTACAAAAGCTGAAAGAACTCTATGACTCACATTCTGCACTTGAAGTTGTTCAACTCATGATTAAACTCTTCACTCTTGAACTGCAAAATAATGATCCTCTTGCTCTTGCATTTGAAGTAAAGTCTATAATGCATGATATCAAATCCATTAAGGTTGAATCGGATATTCCTCTTATCTCTTTTCTCAAGGAACTTTATCCTACTTACTCCAATTATCTTGAGTCATTGCAAGTAGATGGAAATCTCAAAGATATCACCTTTGACTCTCTTGTGAAAAAGTTTGCTGAAAGAGAGAAAGATTTTGGAAAGAAGATAGCCCCTGAATCTTCTGAAGAGGCTATGTGCCTTGCTCATAAAGAAAAGCATCTTGCTCAAGATTCTTCAAGAGGAAGAGGTGGTCGAAGAGGAAGAGGAAGATATTTC
>APFE030354234.1:11467-38257 GCA_000404065.3 Pinus taeda | reverse complement strand
TGACCAAGGAATACATGAAATAATTCATTAACAAATCATTGAGAAGAATGGACTTATTTGTATTAAATAATCAAAGGAACCATTACAACCTGAGCCTTGGTGTTGTGCAAGCTCCTCCCAGGGTCCAGCAAGAGATTTCTTCTACTTTGACAAGCTCACCCACTCCCACTATGGCAACAAGGAAGGATAGTGATCTCTCCTCACAAGTCAACAATGGAAGTCCTAATTCCAGCAGCATTTACCCTTTAGAATGTTCAACTTTCAACCTTTTTTCCTCCTTTGGCCCAAGGCCTGTATTTATAGTATTCTAGAGGAAGTTATTCAGTTCCAACATCGATCGGATACTCCCTCTTTTGGATGGGGTAGCTCCTCTCTTGATGGGATAAGTTCCTCTATCATAGGGATGCATGAAACATCTGGAGGTGCTCAATACACGTCAAACACTCTTCTAGAAGGCTCTAGAAGTGACCACAAGTAACTTTTTAAAGATGAAACTCGCGCCTTTTGACCTTTCCAGGGGTACACACCAATCCTTTGGCTTACAGAGCGTACAAGTACACAGGTACAGTGTGTTTGGGATGCGTACACACAGGCAAGGTAGAGAGAACCTGCGTACCTAGAGATAAACATGTTTTAAGTGAATTTCTCTCTTTTTGAAGTTTGACATGAAGAGCAAAGGTATGAGGCTTGACAAGGAGGATAATATGACTATTGATGGAGCCATATTAACTGTAGATAGTCATGGTGACAAATTTCAGTGTAACACCTCCATTTCTGCAACTTTGCACTACTTACCCATCCTAGTAATCCTAACATTTTTCTTCATTTGAAGTGGGTGCACTTGAATTAGCAGACCCTGATTATCCTCTTTTTCTTTTGACTTCCCTCCTATCTAAAATGTACCCTTATTTCTTCCAAGGGCCCAGATTAAGTAGTTGGGCTCCTTTGTTTCTCTACCTAGCTAGTCATCTGCCAAGCTTGAGCTGTTTGGACAGGAAACATTCTCTGTTCTGCAACAAGCAATTTAAACATGGCATGGTCCAATTTATACTATTGGGCCATCCATCAAGTATGAGTAGCAGTAGTTTTTGTAGAGTATGATACTGCCCAAAACATAGTATTGGCATTTTGACTGGCCACTTTCCTGGTATTTAGTTTGGGGTTCATTTTCACTTTTCTCTTTGACCATTTGATTTTCTTGCCTTTTGATTATTCTTTTAAGGCATACCCTCTTTTCATTTTTTTAATTTTCATAGCATGTACACAAAATATGGAACCTTTGCAGCCTGCAATGATGAACATATTTAGCCCTTCCACTGTCAATCATGAAAGATGAAACCTATTGGTATAGGAACCTAACATATTGTTTTCTTGATGTTTATGGGATTCTATTGTAAAGAGTAGAAGTATATTCTTGTCTCTTTATTTATCAAATTCTATTAGCTTGTGAATCTACAGGATTTTCTACATGGTATTGGAGCTGAGAACATTATACTAGAGGAGATTTCAAAGTTCTGATTTTTGGGCCACGAGTTTACAGAGCAGATCTTAAAATTTTTGTACAAAATTTTCAGAAACAATAGCAGATTTGGATTCTTTGTGAAAAAATAGCCAAATTCAAAAAAATAATTGGCCGAATCAGAGTTCAGATGAGGGATATGTCGTTGATTTAAAATGAGCTATTTTTCTAAGAAATTTTGTGACGGTGGGACGGATGAAACAGATTGGTATGCTAGCCAAAAACCTGTATGCTCTTGAGGTTCAATATGCATCAAAAACCTTGAGGAGAAAGGAAAAGGTTAGAGACTTGGTGGTTTAGAGGGAGAGTACATTACCTCTCAACATGTTGCCCTAGAAGAAGTAGTCTCAGAAGAAGTCTCAGACAATTGTGCAACAACCACAATTGGAGAAGCCGAGAGGAGACCGAGTGGAGGCATACACTCATGCAAAGACTCCAGTAGGGGGAAATTCTAAGCCAAGTGGTTAGACGGATCACATGCAGCCATAAGTCCATGTGTGAGGTGGGGCGATGTGAAGTGATAGTCCCAAGAGGGCTGAAATTGGGTAGGTCCATTGAGTGGTTTTATCTCATGGATCAATGGGATTGATGTAGTCAGAGATGAAAGTGACAAAGGCTAGAGCAGTCAAATACTAAAGAAGCATAGAGAAGGGTTGACAACAATGTAGAAAGGTAGAGTCAATAGAAGCATGGATTTTTCAGTCAACAAAGGAAATAACTGTTAGAGACTTTAATGACAGAGGCATCATTCTGATTTAGGTTGGATATTTTTTGTTTCTATAGTTGCTCAAGCAACAAAAATAGAGAGAAGTGTTTGATGCAGAACATTCCAAAGGTTCAAGATCGCGATCGAATTGAATTCCTTTCTTGTTGAGAGGGAGTGTTGAAAATAGCAACAAGAAATGATAAGAATAGAATCCATAAATTCTAGTTTAATTTGTCCTTGAATTAAACTAAGAATTAAAATCAAATTCTATTCTCATAGCAACTTGTAATAGTTAACTAGAGCGAGTTGACTTATGAACTAAGGAATTTTGAGTTGGAAGTCTTTCTGAAGTCATGTATATGTTCTCCCTATATTATAGGGCTCCAGGATGAGTTAATTGTGAGTTGTAATTAGTTAATTCAGTTTACTGAGTTAAGTCCAGTTAAATTACTTCCAAACTATTTGAGGAACTACTAGTGAGTTAACAGTTAGTTGATGCGTTAATGCACTCAACTAGTGTTACTCCAGTTAACTGAAGATTCCCTCATCAGAAACTCATGCATATCGATTATGAGAAAGACGCAGTTGAGACTAGAGTGCAGGGACAATATACTATTTGTTGTATAATTTTATGAGTTGTAAAAATGGTGCATGAAATCAGGAATTGGACTTGATTTTGGATTGCACAGTTATGGATGAGGAATTTCCCTTTAATACGAGCTAATTCTCTCAGGAATTGTGAAAAAAAATTAGAAGCTTGGAAGCTTGGAAATTTGGCTAAGTGTTGGCTAAAGGAAGTCATCAGGTGGATCAACATAGGAAATACTTGTGCAGGTTAAGCTCAAGGTTGGACAGAGCATATTGTATTCATCCAAAATCTTTGACCAAGGGCGCATTGGAATAGAGACTTGGAGAGCTTGTGAAGAGGCTAAGATTTTGCCTTGATCTTGCTTATGAGTTGGAAATTGAATTTTCTGAGTGTTGGGATTGTTCTAGAGGGAACAAGCATTGTAATTTCATCTTGATTTTCTAGATTAATACAAAACAGATAGTGGGGTTTTGAGTTGTGGCTTTCTCCCAGATATTTATTGTGTTATGTGCCTTTGATTCTCTTATTCTATTAATTATTGTTTGCTCAATGTTTATGGGCTTCCACCATAAAGAGTAGAAGTATATTCTTGTCTCTTACTTTAGAAAATTGCATTAGCTTGTGAATCTCTAGGATTTTCTACACATTGGATGAAAATTGCAACTGGCGTGGCTGAGGTAATGGAGTTTGCATGGGGAATTTCCATAGGGAGGAGGCTCCAAACCATCCTTGAGGCTACTGGAATATCTACCTTGAGGGATAGGGCCACTATGGCCATAAGGTGGGGTATTGAATTAGAGGATGATTATAAGTTTTCCATGAAACTATAGGGTTATAGATCTATTGAGGAACCTGCTGTGAACAATAAATATTAGTCCAAGTATTAAATGACGATGAATTTTGAGTTATACCTGGCGGTGGGTTTACTTCCTTACTTGATTCCTTAAATACTTGTTGTAACCATGGAAGTGATGGGAAGTTTATCGAGTGGTCCTCCTTGCACTGCTTCTTTTCTTCTTGTAAATAATCCAATTGTAAATTTGGGGAGGCTTTTGTAGTAGATTTCAAAAATTGAGAGGAAATGTTTTGAGAATTTGTTGGGTAGCGGAGGCCCCGCATAACAGTTTTGGGGCGTAAAGCCCATAATTTATGATAATAATATTGTAAAGGTTCTGCTAAGTGTGCAAAGAGTGAACTATAATAGTTCAATTCAAAGGGTTGTCTGCCTAGAAATAATGTAAAATAATAGAAAGTGAGTCGGCCTGCCCATGGTCTGCGGACCATGGTAATGTATAAATAGAGCAAGGCTCTAAAAGTAGAAGGTAACTTTTGGGAGAAATATTAGAGATATTATGGGTCTGTAAAGGCAAGATATTGGAAATTATGTAAGTATATGTCGTGGGTTATAGTAGGAGATAGAGGCTCCAGAGTTGTGTGCGCGGAGGCCTGGTAGAGTCCGCAGCTTTGTGTGTAGGGCCGGAAATGGATTGTACAGAGACGAAGTCATTAATAAAGATAAGTTGGTTCTAAAATATTGTAGATCTGGTTATATTCTAGTTTATGCACCTGTTATGGTCTATATGTTTATGCTTATGTTCTGAGTTTATGCAAGATCTGTAATATTTCTGGGTGTGCGTACTGGTTATGACTGTTAAATGATTGCTTAAAGACCTTAAGATATATACTAAACACATTAATAATAAGAATTAAGAAGCACCTCGTTGTGGATCTACATGGAAGCCTGACAGCAGTGAAAAGTGGCGCAAGGGCATAGATCGGTTCGCAACCCCTCTATACCACATCAAGACATCCCAAGGGTGTGGAAACCTAGTTCCAGCACCCTCCCCTACTACCTCAAGTGAGACTTCAGTCTGCGCTCCACGGACTGTTGTCGAAAGGGCCAGTAGTGTAGGACTTGTTTGGCTAAAACATTTCCGAACCTCGGTCAGACCCCAACAATCCAACAAATGGTTCCATTGCCGGGACTGGGATTTGCCTTAGGGATGTTTGATGTTGGAATAAATGAAAACTATGAAGAAAGAGATTGAAAATTGATTGGATTGGACGCTGTACGAGTTCACAGTTGACTTTAGTATACATACACCACCTCTTCCAAACCAGAAGTTAACAAGGCAAATGTGATCAAGTTACCTGTATTCAGAGGAGTAGGAAGTGAAGATCCAGAATAGTTTTGGTTCATAGTAAGGGTAGTATGGAAAGTGCACGGAGTTACAGATGATAACATCAAAAAGGCTACTTTGGTAAGCACGTTGCAAGATCGCACGTTGACATGGTATATAAAGCACTCTAGCAATCATCTAAATGCGGGATTAGTGGAGATCCAGGATGCATTGAACAAAGAATTTAGCCAACCAAAATCAGATACGCAGTGGATCATCGGGTTCAAGGAGATCATGATGCTGCTAGGTGAAACCCCCTGGGATCTAGACCAAAGGCTGAAGAGTATGATCCATGAGGCTAACATGACGCTGACGGATGCGTAGCACCGCATGTGGTTTCTGGTGTCTTTGACACCATATTTGAGGACGACATTGTCACAACAAAAGATCTAAACCTAGGCTGAAGCACTAGAGATAGCAATGAGGTTGCATGACACTCCTATATAAGATCTAGGGTTGGGATTTCAGCAAATCCACGTGCAAATACAAAACCTATGCTTGGAGATGTAGAGTTTAAAGCAGGAGAAGGTGCTCCGACCAAAAATGCGAGAAGAGGTGTGGTGCATAAAATGTAAGGGTCAGGGCCACGATAAGGATCATTGCCCAATATTCACGAACTATTTGGTACGAGGAGGACCGATGCCATTGAGACCAGAGGCACACGCAGGGCCAAGTGCGGAGCCTGCACTCTAGTGCGCATCTGTCAGGTGGGAGGAAAGCACTCCACGAATAACTGTCACCTATTGTAGAATTTTACACCAACCTCCCAATAGCTATTTTGCAACTTTTGTAGATTAGTTGGTCATGATGAGCAAAACTGTCGAAGTTATGAATTGTTGATGGATCAAACATCTGCCTACATGATGCAGACTGAGCCGCGAGGTCAGGATCTAGTGTAGGAATAGCGCATGGTGGTTTTCAGGGGCGAGGAAGAGGATGGGAAGGAATGGGGCCAGGAAGGGGCCGCAGGCAGCTAATTTGTTATAACTGTGGAGGACCAGGGTACTACGCTTGTGATTGTACCAACCCGACCAAAATATTGTGCCCCTACTATGAGCAATTTGATCATGAAATGATAGATTTCCCCACGCTGATAGTGCAGCTACGTGAGAAAAGGGCAGCTCAACCTACATTGATTCAGAACATCCAAATGATGAGGTCCGAGCCATGCGAGCAAGACCCCAACGTGAAAATGATGCTCAGAAGTGGCGCAGCCACATCGGAGGATAAGGGGAAACTAACCAAGGAAGGCACAGGGGTTCGCAAGGCCCCTCCAAAATAGCCTGAGTTCGACTTGGAATGTGTGAAGGAGACTTGTATGGAAGCTAAGAACAGCTTCGCGGAGGTCTCTACATCAGGTAGTAAGGATCAACCCGAGCCAAAAGTGGATCCCTCTATGCTAACTACCTTTTTAGAGACGTGCATGAAGTTGTTATGTGACAATAAGGCAGTTAAAGGATTACAAGAGCTGATAATTAGGTGTGCAGGGTTAGGTGAACCTCATGTGATCTAGGAACTGGGGAAACATGCTTTGTGCACTAGATGGGAAATGCAATTAACGATGCAAATTGGTCACTATGAGATGGATCAGATCATTCTGGATTTAGGCTCGGATGCAAATGTGCTACATAAATAGACATGGGAACGCATGGTTAGGCCCACATTATAGTGGTCTCCTATTCAATTTGGATGGCGAACCAACAAAATATCTTTCCCATGGGGAGATTGCAAGGAATCACAGTAGATATTGAAGGCGTGAGCATACAAACTGTTGGGTATACGACCAAAGTCCCACATTGACTAGAAGTGGGGAGGATCATGGGTATATAAGGATGGACAAATATCTCCATTGGTATGAGGCCTTTTGGGGTAAGTCCAAAAGCAAATCCATGAGGGCTTAGGCCCAAAGTGGACAATATCATACCATTGTGGAGATATGTGGTGTCCAGAGTCCTTACAAGTGGTATCAGAGCCATGCCCCGAAGTTAGCCAAGTGGATGAATCCTCGGAATGTCGAATGAAGGTGGTGGGCCCCGGTAATATCACGATGGGATCCGTGGATAAGCTCGGTTAGACAGGCAGTGTGCTCCAGATTCTTCATGGATGTGTCCTGGTCCCAACACGGTGAAGAGGAGTTGACCTGGGATAGAGTAAGCTCTCGAGGCAGGTGGTGTTCCATGTAAGGCGTGTGCTTCCAACGCATTGAAGCGGAGAATCCTGGTTGGTAGAGAGTGGGCGGGGATGGATAATCGTTTGAGGGGAGGCTCGATGGTCCTTTATTCAAGGGGAGGATTGTTGGGTATACGACCAAAGTCCCACATTGACTAGAAGTGGGGAGGATCATGGGTATATAAGGATGGACAAATATCTCCATTGGTATGAGGCCTTTTGGGGTAAGTCCAAAAGCAAATCCATGAGGGATTAGGCCCAAAGTGGACAATATCATACCATTGTGGAGATATGTGGTGTCCAGAATCCTTACACAAACAGACCTTGAGGTAATAGAAATTGTGGATGAAAATAACCCTTACCCTGCATTGTTAGGGATAGAATGGGCCACAAATATGAATGGAGTCATTAATTTAAAGAAGCGGAAGATGATATTTGAGAAAAAGTCACTCTGCATGGTCAGCCTGCTAGACCCGGTGGAAGGAACGTACTACACTGAGCCGGTGTGCGATGAAGGAAGTGATGGTGAATTGGATTGTATCTAAAAAATCATTGCGCGAACTCAGGATTGGGTAAATCCGACTGCAGAATAAATAATATCGTGGGAACGCGTAGAGTCCTGCACTGTAGATTCAGATGAGGAAGACGAATGATGGCATAATCGGTTGAATAGAGTAACAACGTTAAACTGCAACATGATGACTAGGTCGCTATGTTGCGTAACAACTCAAGATCGAGATCTACCAACATATGATGGGCTGACAGTGGTGGATGAATTCTTGAACAAGTTTGAGAATTCTATAGCAAAGCACCAGAGGTTTGATGCATTAAAATGGGTGTTGCGTGCGACGCCTGCACATTGGTGGGGAACACTTGAAGGAACCTTTGAAGACTGGCGCGACTACAGGAGAATGATGCAGATAAGGTTTGGGAAGCTAGAACTATGAATAACCATGAAATATGATGGATGCGATGACCCATGTGAGCACCTCACAAAATGGACTAAAGCTTATGGAGAAGAACCCAAACCGGAGTTGGTACACTTATTTTATCATACCCTGGATGTCATCCCAAGGAACTGGTATACTGAGACAGAACTCCGACATGGTATAGGCGAATGGGATATCTTATGTGTAGGATTCTTATTAACGTTCTTATTCGAGGACCAATGGATGGATACTATGGATGATGCACTGAAAGTTGTAAGGGGCACTTTTTTCAAGATGCCATTGGAACCAGAAGAGATAGCGCAACCAGTGTGGTCTCATCAGGTGAGTCAGGCCCTAGAGTGTTACAATGTGCAGGTAGAGGATGATGATGGCCCCCAAAACATCAATATTCCGGAAACAGAAGGGATTCGTGAGGTGCGTGGTCTCGCAATTGAGGATCCTAACATCACCATGCCACTCAAAACAAAACAACTGAACATTGGTATAGAGGAGGAGCTGGAGTGCGTAATGCTTGGGGACTATTGGGATGATTCCACAACGAATAAGATCGTCGAGTTACTTCGTGAGTATCAAGACTTATTCCCAACCAAAATGACCAAGTTAAAAGGGATCCTCGGTGACCTAGGGATGATGAAGATAACTTTGAAACTGGACGTGAAGCCAGTTAAGCAACGTCCTTACCAATTGAATCCAAAGTATAAGGAAAAGGTCGGTGAAAAATTGGACAAAATGCTGGCAGCAAGAATTATTGAACCTGTGGAAGAGTCTGATTGGGTCAGTCCTATGATAGTACAGGAGAGAAAACAGAAGGTCAAAATTCGAATCTGTGTGGACCTCCGGAAACTGAATGATGTCTGTTTTCATGACCCATTCCCAATGTCGTTTACAGACGAGGTCCTAGAGAATGTTGGTGGACAGGAAGTGTACTCATTTACGAATGGGTTTTCAGGGTATCATTAGATCAAGATCGTGCTAGAAGATAGAAGCAAGACCACCTTTGTGACCGAATGGGGATGTTTTTAGTACATGGTTATGCCCTTTGGGTTAAAGAATTCCCTAGTGATATTTTCATGTGTAGTAGTGGTCGCGTTCAAGGAATTCATCCATAAGTTTTTGGAGGTTTATTTTGACGATTGGACTGTATTTGGGCTAGTAAAAAAACATGTCGTGAGCTTACGGTCGATGCTGGATACTTGCCGATGGCACCAAATTGCGTTAAATCTCAAGAAGTGCACTTTCCTTGTCCCCTTCAGAAACTTGCTTGGCCATGTGGTCTACAGACAAGGCCTAATGGTCGACCCTACGAAGACTATTGTCATACTCAATCTGCAACTGCCATGCAGTGTCAAACAACTCTACACTACATTGGGACACACTGGCTACTATCGTAAGTTTATTAAGGGCTATGCACAGATCATGACACCAATGGAACAATTTTTGAATAAAGATGCGACATATTGTTGGAATGATGATTGTAAGAAAAGTCTGGAGATTCTCAAGGAAAAAATGGCATCCACCCCCATTTTGGTTTTTCCAAAATGGGACATTGAATTTCATGTCCATGTTGATGCGTCATGTATCGCACTGGGTGTTGTACTCATGCAAGAAGGGGCGGAAGGAATTGATCACCCGATTGCATTCGAAAGTCGACGATTGTCCAAAGCTGAAAAGAACTACTCCACTACTGAGCATGAGGGGTTGGCGATGGTATACGCGTTCCAGAAATACCACCACTATCTACTCGGTGGACACTTTAAGATGTATACTAATCATTCCATGTTAAAATACTTAGTGAATAAGCCTGTGTTGGGGGGGCACATTTGTAGATGGTTGTTACTGTTTCAAGAGTATGATTTTGAAGTCATTGTGAAGCTGGGATGCTTAAATGCATGCCCAGATCCCCTGTCCCGAATTGAGAATGGTGAAGAGCCCACAAATTTAGAGGAAGGACTACCGGATGCACATCTTTATGTAGTGCACATCAGGGATGACCACTTTGAAGATATCATATACTTCTTAACCACAGGGACCGTGCCACAGGGGTATTCAGTTCAGTAGAAGAAGGAACTGGTGATACGCACAGTGAACTTTACTGTTATTGTGGGGCACATTTACAAAATGGGAACTGATGAAATATTATGCCGATGTGTACCTGAATTTAAAAGAGAACAGATCCTCGCAGAAGCACATGGAGGGGTTGCAGGGGGACATTATGCAAGATAGGAAATAGCATAGAAGATTCTTTGCGTCAGACTATGGTGGTCGACTCTACATCAAGATTCAAAAGCATACTGTCAGGCCTACAACATGTGTCAATGGACTAGGAAGCCATCGCAGAGGGATGAAATGCCACTCAATCCATAGATGACGCTGTAATCGTTCAAGAAATGGGCGATCAACTTTGTGGGTCATATCAGACCTCAAGGAAAGACGGGTGCGCGTTATATCATCACTATGATAAAATACTTGACCCGATGGGTGGAAGCACACAGTTAAGGACTGCACGACTGCCACAACTATGAAAATTTTTATTCGAGAATGTGTTGACATGGTTTGGATGCCTGAAAATTCTAATGAGTGACCCCCCAACGCACTTCTTAAATGAAACTATGAATGCACTCACTAAGGAATTCCAGGTATATCATCAACAAAGTACGTCGTATCATCCGCAAGTGAATGGGACAGTTGAAGCTTTCAACAAGATTTTAGAAACCGCATTGACCAAGGTCTGTAATGTACAACGAAACGATTGGGATTTTGTTATAGATCTGACCCGGAAATATTATAGATCTGATATGGAAATATAGGATAATGCAAATAAACCCAGAAATAATATGAAATGAATCTTTATTGATCAAACCCTTATGGTAGGGCAACACCATACAATCACTCCTTAAGGAAGGAGAACACTCCCCAAGCCATATGCCTGTTCATAGAATAATCCTTGACAGTATTCCTTGACGTGGAGTCTCTAGCCCCTATATAGGCCTCATACAAACAATACCATGGATCATTACCATGGTTCCCTCATACCATCGACTAATACCATAGGCCCATTACATTATTACTAACTACTTGTGGTCCCTTACATGATATGGGTTAACCACCTTATTTATTACTATGGCCCATCCCATTATTACATTATTACCTTGGGTACTTCCCTTGGTACCCCATATTATCCCCCCTATGTATATAACATTCTACCCCCCTTAGCATGTTTCGTCCCCGAAACATGGGAAGAACACAAATAATAAGATCTAGTCAAAAGATTAGTCCACTGGTACCATGCACGTGCATCTAGCCATCCAAGAGAAAGGTGAACCCTCGATTTCACTGGTGCCTCACTCGCTTGAGATGGAAGTTGACCGTGGTAGCTCTTTTGTGTTGATGTGAAATAGGTGGATCTTCACTCCTTGCTATCTGTCATAGGGGGATTGTTGTCCTTGTGGCTAATCGGTTGCCATCTTGTTGGTTGTTTTCTTGCGGGGTGATGTGGGTGATGATATGTTGAAGTTTTAACCCACGATGTCTTTTTCTTTAATTCACCACCTAATGGAGCCTGACTGTTATGTTGTGGTGCCTACTGTGGACGAAACATGCTAAGGGGCGTGGAATGTTATATACCTAGGGGGGATAATATGGGGTACAAAGAGAGGTACCCAAGGTAATAATATAACAAGCGGTATCAGAGCACTTTCTTGGGCAAAAAAGTGGAGATTTTTTTATTATTTTTGGAGGATTATGGGGGTGGCGCATTTGCAGATCAGATCTGTATGTTTTGGTTCAATATCTACAAAATCTAATTCTAGATATGGAGTCTATGTGAAAAAATACCCGATTTAAAAAAAAAAAAAAAATCGGCTGAATCAGAGTCCGGATGAAGGAGATATCGCTAATTTAAAAATCAGTGGGGTTGAAGATAATTTTTCAGGGCAGCGAGTTTGCGGCACAGATCTGGATGTCCTGGTGCAAGATCTGCAAAATCTAATTGTAGATCTGGATTCTTTGTGAAAAAATAGCCAATTAAAAAAAAAAAAATCAGTTGAATCGGAGCCCGGATGAGGGAGATATCGCTGATTTAAAATCAACGTTTTTTTCCAGAAATTTTGGTGACGGCGTGAGAGTTGCAGCGTAGATCTGAAATTCTAGTGCTTGGATCAGAATTTCTATCACATGAGCAGATGCAGAATGGTTGTTCCATTTCCAAAAATAGGTCATAATAGGGATTCTGAGCAATATTGACTAAACTGTGACAGTTTCAAATTTTCGCCAAGTAAGTGAATTTTTTCAAAACCCTCTTCATGGCTTTTATAGGAAAAGATAATGGTTCTACTATTGAAGAACACATAAATGAATACAAAAGGAATTGTGTCAAGGAATATTGTATGAACAGGCATATGGCTTGTGGAGTGTTCTCCTTCCTCAAGGAGAGAATGTATGGTGTTTCCCTACCTTAAGGGTTTGATCAATAAAGAATCATTTCTTATTATTTCTAGGTTTATTTGCATTATCTTATATTTTCATATCAGATCTATAATATTTCCGGGTCATATCTATAAAAAGTGGCATCATTGTTATAACAAGTGGTATTAGAGCTACAACAAGTGGTATCAGAGCTACAACAGATTTGCGCATACCTACTATGCTATGCGCATACTGAACCACATGCAAAAAATTGATGGGTTAGACACCCTTTCGGTTAGTCTATGGCATGGAAGCCATCATGCCAATGGAATACATTGTACCAAGTTTGCGAATAGTAGAAATGACAGGCATGGCAGACCGTGGAGTGCTGGAAGAAAGGATCACACAATTGGAAGAATTATAGGAGGAACGATTTTCAGTGGGATTCCATCAGCAAGTATACAAGCAGCGCAAAAAGGCTTGGCATGATCGCCATATCAAGTTGCGAACGTTCAAAGAAAACGATTTAGTATTGTTGTATGACAGTAAGTTCGAGAAATTCCCTCGAAAACTCTAGATGCATTGGTTGGGGCCATATGTAGTCAAGGAAGTCACAGATGGAGGTGCAGTCCAACTTGGCAAGCTTAATGGAGAGCCCTTCCCAGGCAGAGTAAATGGTAGTCGCCTGAAGCTCTACACGGGTGGGCCGACTGCCTCACTAACCGACCGAAGTACTATCTCACCACTCTAGATAGTTGAAAGAGAGCACAGGACAATAAAGTAGTCTGTGGGGGAGTTGCACGACAATAAGGGTGCGCGTAGATTTGGTCTATCACCAGGGTTGCGATTGAGCAGAAGTGACTGTGCTGTTGCATGGAAAAGTAGGGAAGTGACTGTTGTTGTCACTATTCATGACAAGATGTATCAGTTATGACGAATAGGAGCAGGTGGTGGGAAATTAAGAGATGAAGTACGAGCCAGATATAGAATGATCTACCGTAGACTTAATATTAATGCACCAGAAAAGGAGGGAATGGCTAAATTTAAATTTCAAAACGCTTATAAATCATAAGGGGGCATCCACCAAACGATCTGTGTAATTGAGAGAAGTGATCTATTGTGCCTTCCCACCAATATGGAACTATTGATCATTAACACTAAAAGAGTAAGTCCGGGGGTTGTAATATGGCCAATGAAGATGTAAGATCTTGTGGACAGTGTGGTGTCAACAGTTGCGAACGCCGTGCCGAGTTCAGCACCGACGGTAGGGGATGTACTAGAAATTCTTCGACACGAAGCAGAATTGGTCTGGATGTTGCTGCCTAAATGATGGGCTGGCCGACGACCCATAGAAGATAAGGGAAAGACTGTGAATACTGAGACAAATGATGGAATTACAGTTAATAGTTCGTCTTTGATGCACTTGGAAGATTGGGATCTCGTAGACAGTAACAACTTTCTTGCAAAAATGAAAGACAAGCTGCAGCAGACAGTGCATATAATAGACGAAGAATTGGAGATTTGTTGCTTTGGCATGAAGAGTTCCTGCATGCAGCACCCTAGCTTGATCTAAAATCCTATGAGGGGGTGCTCTGTGTTAACCGAGTAGAGTAGAATGAGCATCATCAGTTGCGTGAAGTAATAGAGGCAATGGAGCAGGAGCTTGAAGGTGAATTGCAAGAGACAAGAAGGGAGCAGTAGAACGTATTGTGTCACTCACAGGGATGGTGGACCGTGACGCCTTGGCAGCATGTATCATTGCACCGACGAGTGACTCAGGACGAGTCACGACGATTGTGTTGGGGGCCTGTTGGGTAGTAGAGGCCCCGCATAATGGTTTTGGGGCGTAAAGCCCATAATTTAGGATAATAATATTGTAAAGGTTCTGCAAAGTGTGTGGAGTGTGAACTGTAATAGGTCGATTCAAAGGGTTATTTGCCTAAAAATAATGTAAAATAACAGAAAGCGAGTCGGCCTGCCCATGGTCCGCAGACCATGGGAATGTATAAATAGAGCAAGGCTCTGAAAGTAGAAGGTAACTTTTGGGAAAAATATCAGAGATATTATGGGTCTGTAGAGGCAAGATCATGGAAAGTCTGTAAGTCTGTGTCGTGGGTTTTAGTAGGAGATAGAGGTTCCATAGCTATGTGCTCGGAGGCCTAGTAGAGTCCGTAGCTATGTGCGCGGAACCCTGCAGCTGTGTGCGTAGGGCCGGAAGTGGATTGTACTGAAACAAATTCATTAATAAAGATAAGTTGGTTCTGAAATATTGTGGATCTGGTTATATTCTAGTTTATGCATCTGTTATGGTCTATATGTTTATGCTTATGTTCTAAGTTTATGCAAGATCTGTAAGATTTCTGGGTGCGCTACTGGTTATTACTGCTAAATGCTTGCTTAAAGACCTTAAGATCTATACTAAACACATTAATAATAAGAATTAAGAAGCGCCTCGTTGTGGATCTATGCGGAAGCCTGACAGTAGCACAAAGTGGCGCAAGGGCATAGATCAGTTTGCAACCCCTATAGACCACATCAAGACATCCCAAGGGTGCGGAAAGCTAGTTCCAACACCCTCCCCTACTACCTCAGGTGAGACTTCAGTCCGTGCTCCGCGGACTGTTGTCGAAAGGGCCGATAGTGCGGGATTTGTTTGGCTAAATACTTTCAAACTTGGGTCATGCCCTAACAAGCCAACAAAATTCTTACCCGTCTTGGAGATTCCTCTTGAATACCCAATGCATAATTCACAAACATAAACATATCCTAAGTGAAAAACATCACCTACTCCTATCATATTTAAAGGTTCTAAAAATTCATCTTTGATTCCTTTAGGTAGAAGTGTTATCAATGTATCGTTTTCCAAATATTTATGTTTTGATTTTTGAAGGTTGTATTGGAATCACTCCACATAATCCTCTAAACATTCATCTTTCCCTTGTATCGTTCCAAAAATATCTTCACTGGCCTGGAAGTAATTTTGGTACTTCTCTAAGAATACATTCTTCATGTCTTCCCATGTTTGAATGCAACTTCCACCAAGTCTCATGAACCATCAGAGAGCTGCTCCTTTAATATTAAGAGGAAATACTTGCAACCTTTAAGCATTAGTATAATAACCATATCCTCTACAAAGTACGTCAAACTCAAATAAGAATGTATATAGGTATTCGTTTTCCAAACCATGAAATTTTGGTAGAGCAGATGGGGGAATACTATGCATTTGTACCATTCCTCCCATATATTTGATAGGGAATTCAATGGTAATGACATGTTCCATTTCATACCAAAATAGAAGAGGTTCTCCATGTAGTACTTAGAGACTTCTTCTTCAAGCATTAATGCCAATTAGTGAAATAGGTGCATTGGATGATTAGTATTAGCCTCAAACTCCACATTGAAAAATGCCTCGAAATACCATTTTTTTTATTCTCAACAATCTAGGTTGTGTATTATGTCAGCATATGGATTAGTATATACAGGTGGGCTCTTATAACACCTTAGAAATGAAATCAAAATATGTAGGAAAGAAAAAAAATGTGAAAGAAAACTAGGTGAAGCAAACCAAATTCCACAAAGTGATCCAGGTGGATATTGATGGCCACTCGACTATTCCACTTAGACCCTCACCATTGTTTTGTCAGTTTTTTTTTAGTTTCCTTAATTGTAGCAAAGTTTACTATTTTTGGCAGTTTTTTGGGTCTTGAACTTCTTGAGCTGTTTTGAGGCCCTAAACGACATTTTTTTGGAAATATTCCTGTCAGTGATTTCATGGAAATTGTGTTTTTAGTTGTAGTCCTAGAAGAGATATTTCCAATGAGGTATCATGTGTGGCAAACGGAGATAATATGACCAAGCACGACCTCGGGAAGTTGGATTCCCAACTAACCCCAACGAGGCCCATAAAATCTTGGTGTTACATCTCCTCGGGTTAGGGTTTTGGTTGTTTAGATTTTCCCCTTATTTTTCAATAATAAAAAGGCCCTTCAGCCTCATTGTAACTCAGTTCAAAGGCATGTAGCCTCCACATATCTTCTCAGAGATAATCTACCATCTCACGAGCTAGTCTCATTTCCATTCTATTTGTAATCATATTTCATTATTTGATATTAACGAAAGGAAGTGTTATTTATGACACATCTCTGTATTTATGGTTATATTTGTAATTTGTTGTGTTCCTATTTTTATCTGGATCAGTGGTATTGTTGCGGGTGGAAACACCCTAGGGAATTAGGTTGAAAACCCCAATAGAGAGGAGGGCATACAACAGAAAGAAATACATAGACAAATAGTCTAATGCTTAGAATACTGAAGTAGGAAGAAGTGGTATTACCCGGAGGTCCTACGTTTGAGGTCGATCCCGCAGGGTCCAAACCCTCTGCTCCTTTTGATTCCTTTAGAACTTTTAACTTATCCAAGAAAATCATATACAACAGCAGTAATAGAAAGAATGTTCATGATATAGGTTTCAGATCATATAGGCCAGTGAGAAAATGAGCATTAACATAAGATTTATAAGCAAACCATAACATAGATTAATGCATTAACACAATAAATATCAGGAACATAAAAACATTTATTTATTGATGTAAGCTAAATGAAATGTGGAAAACTACAACTTGAGCCTTCCTCCAGCTCCAAGTGGAACCATCCTCCCTATGCCTCAGCAATCTTCCTCCATCGATACACACAAGGATTTCATAAAAGGGATGAAGGACATCTTAAAGCAGGAAACAAAGGTTTCCTATAACTTGGGAGTGTAGGAGGCACAAGTATTCCTTCAGACTTGATCAGGGATGTAATCAACTATAATATCAATATCTCCTCTATTCTCCCTTTAGGCCTTCCCATGGAGGTTTATTTATACTTCTCCAAATTAGTTTTTTCAGTTGGGAAACAATTAGGTCATGACTACGGTAGGTGAGTAACAGGTAAATCTCGTAAACTCTACCCAAATTTAAGGAGATTATTTATTTTTTATTGTTTTAACACATATACGTGGAATTGATATATACAGACCCATATGTACACGGTTTTTAAACAGGGAAATGTAGCGTATGGGAAGTAAAACACTTTTTTAAGAATCTGGACCAAGTCTGGAAAGGAAGGGTTGCCCTAGGCCATAACTAGAGCATCAAATATACTAGGAGTGGTAAATTGTGCTATAATAGATGCCCCCTAATATATGAGGTCATAAGGGGTACATGATGGCCGAAATGTATTATGTGTATAGAAGGAATCATGCCAAGACCTAAGAGGAGTTCACCAAAATTTAGCTTGCCAAGCCAGTGAAAGAGATCAGAAAGAACCTGCTATCTGAGGTGGGCATACCCATGCTCAGAGATAATAAAGCATGTCTACATGTCAAGTACAAAAATGGATCCAAGATGTATACAAGTATAAAGGAACTGAAAATACATAGTGGATCATCCAAAAATATCCATAGAAGTGCATGTCTTAATATCAAATATAAAAAACTGATCACCGAAGTAATAAAGATGATCCAAAAAGTACCAAGTCAAATGGTGGAACAAATGGTAATACATGCAAATCGGGTGGCAACATATAGGACGTCACTGTAATAGACTGCAACATATAAGGTGGGTGGTGTCAACTAGCAGAAACATGAGCCACTCACAAGTGAACCAAGAAATGTTGATTCAAACTTGAGGTGTTAATCTACCATCGTGATAGATTTCTACACAATGGGAATAAATGATCTGAAGTAGACCATGTGATAAATCATTTGATCACCAGTAATTGATGTATACTGTTAACAAAAACAATACTACTCACTGATAATGATGATCTAAGTCAAGGTACCCAGTATAATGTAACAAGTGCGAATAAATGAGCTGTAGTCGAACACTTGGAAGAATCTATCAATCAGGAGACAATAATGTTTTCCCACTATCGATAGCAAAGGAGTCTATAACTAATGATTGCAAACCCTGAGGTACTACCAAATGGACTCTAGATCTTATTCCCAGAGAAATGAGTTGAAGTCGATGGGAAAATATCCGCTAGAAGGAAGGCATTAAGGCATCTTTCATAAATCTAGTGCAAGTGTAACCCATAGGCCAATGCTATGGAAGGAATTAGACGAATAAAGATGTAGTAACCCAACTGATGCACGTTTCCAGCATACACAAGATGTATCTAGTGCATGTTAGAAACCCTCTAAACCAACCAATAATTAAAGTTAACACAAAGGCGAGGAATCCACCAATAGGGTCAAATGGAAACCAAGGTACTACACGAATCACAATGTGTGATAATCAATGCTGATGTCGAACACAAGGGAAACCTCTTAGTTAAAGACCCATGATACTGATCAATGTTGAGCACAAGGTGACCTATCAATAATGAAAATAGGGCTAGTGTGCGACTCTAGATCTGTTGTCAGAGAAATCTTTCATAGTCAATAAGAGCAAGACCCACCAACAAGAATTAAATGGAGACCTTCTCAAACCAACATGAGCAAAGGACCAAATAGCTGATGTGATAATGAACATGACTCTGACAACCAAGGATGGCCGACTGAAAATAGGTCAAGAGACATCGCAGAAAGGCTGACTCAGGTTTACTTCCCTTGAACAAGAGAACGATTCAAATGTGACTACATGGCAACATATGATAAGTTTGTATAAGTTTGTCATGCAGGAGGCATAAGAAAACTCTCCATATGGTTGGAAGAGATAACCAATTGGAGGAGTATTGACTCAATAACAAGGTTAAGACTCTCCTAAGTCAAACTAATTCCCCCCGCAATGGAGGAAAGACTTATTGTTGAGTGATTTGTTCAAGGGAGACACAATTGACTCTAGTTTCCATCAATTATGGAAATAACGTCTTGTTTTTTCTCTTTTTGGAATATATAATTTTTTTGTCTTTTTCATATTTATGAAGCTTGAAAAAGAATAAAAGAATGTTATAGTAAAATAGAAAGAACGAGTGTCCAAATAGAGATGCGCTAGTCCTTGGGAGGGGAACATTCCTATGCTCAATGCAAGGTGATGAAACTAGTCAATGACACTCAAAGGAATGTTCTTTCCACGGGTAAGAGGGTGTCAAGTTGTAGAGGTTAAGTGATTGCAAGGTTGATTTCGTAAAAGACATGGTTAAAAAGTGGCTTAAACATGAGTCTAAGGGAAGTCGTCTTAAGGCCAAAAGGTACAAATGGTCAACATGCAATGCAACAATACAACTCAACACAAAGTATCCACTAGGGTATAAAGCCAGAAAAATAGCGAAGAAGAAAGAGAATGAGTCTTCAACGCACAAGTCATGGCGGGACTAAAGAGGACTCCCAAGCCTACACAATATAACAACATGGGAAACATATGCTAGTGAGGATCTAACTAATATTTCCTTGTAAAGGTTGGCCCTACCATCATATCATGATTTTACAAGTCGGCGAGTGAAAATGCTTTTAGAACCAAGACATTATGGGGTCGACCCTATGGAAAAAATATAGTAGTATGGAGGCTAGTATGAAAAATACAATAGAAAGTGATATTACCTAACCTATATGCCAGTGAAAAAATGATACTTTCCATTAGGAGTTTGCATTCATGGAACCAAATAAATCTCTCAAATAATCTCCAAAGTATCCTATAAGAACAACCTATCCCAACACTCCAAGCCAAAAGGTCAAAAAGCCCACAAAAAGAAAAATAAACTATAATTTTTTTTTTCACATATCAACTTATATAAGGACTTTTTAACTCACAATTTCTCATTGTTTTTTGAGAAATGGGGTGAAGGAGCTGTGGAGAAAAGATCAATCAAGCTTCCTCCATCAAATTCATCTATTCAAACAGCCTCCAATCTTCCAGGTAACCTTCTAACTGAGCTTTTAACAAGTTTTAAAGTTTTTTAGATTTTTTGCCACAATTTCGGCTGTGAAAAATTATTTTTAAAAATTTTTCTTTGCGTACACGTGAGTTGGATACATGTGAACCACATATAGGAAAGCCCTATACATGACTGTGTTAATAACAAACCCGCGTGTGCATGGATTCAAAATTTAAAAACACAGTTTTAATGATTCAAAACATCATTTTTTGTAGGATGTCAATTACTTTTTGTGAAAGAGAGCATAGTGCGATTGATAATCAATTAATGGAGGATCAAAATTCATTAGATGCCTTACGAGGATGCATATTGTTAAATTTGTTCAAAATGCCTAATATGAAGGCAAATACCAAGTTGCTTGAGATGTTAATCCACTACTGGAGTCCAAAAGAAGATGCTTTTGTCATTGATCAGATTCCCCTGAGTATTGAAATAGAGGATATCTATTTCATCACAGGTATTTCCCAGAGGGAAGAGAGGGTCCACTCAGTAGGAAGAATAAGAGGCAGTCTTAGTGTGGAAGACTACGTACACATTTACTATCCTGGAATCACCGAGAAAATTGGAACCCATATTCCAATCAAGCATGTAAAGAGTCTATCACTGAGAATCCTTCTTTTTACCATTACCAGGGTAAATGGTTCTTCTTCTCTACATCAGGCCTCTCGTGTTTTAATGAGTCTTGTAGTGGATTGTCTCACTACAATCTTAGATTGGTGCACACATCTGCTAACCAATATGAAAAAACAACTTACTTCTCTCCAGAAGGGTAAGACAAATAATTTTGGATACGAAACCATCTTTTGTTCCTTCTTCTTTGAGAGAGTACCTAGGCTTCATCCCAAGGTATTATCCACCATCAGCAACCCAAGAGATCCATGGATGGGCAGGTGGGCTGACTTAATGAGATGACTAGGGGGTGGTGAGGTCCCTAGGAATACATTTGATGACAAGTTTTTCCTTTAGTGGGAACAACAGGTCATTACAGTCGAAGACTACCCTTATGCTGGAATGGACTTCAGAGGAGATCTAGATTTGGTGTTGCCACCAGATGCAGCATGGGGTGCCATAGGTACAAATGATTTTAATTTTTGAATTTTAAGTATAAATGAACTAAAAATCTTTCTAATGAGACAAAATAATAAAAAAATTATGATCATGACATAGACGTTGGACCAGTGAGACATGATGGTCTTCATCGACACAGGCATTGTGGAAGGGACGCTGAAGGAGCCGCAACAGAGACTAAGAGGACCCTCCATGCAGTCTAGAGAAACTTGGTGAGGCTAACTCACCAAGTACCTATGGTGGCTATAGAGGACCTACTAGAGGAGATGCAATGACGCATGGTAGGAGTACCATGGGATTGGGTGTGGCTATTTCGGAAGGTGGAAAATGCCATCGTTTTCTTGCTTGCCACTCATCCTGAGCAGGATCGCTAGATAAATGATCAAATATTTTTTTGATTAAACATGATAATGGGCATAAGCCCTAATTTTGCAGGACATTTTGTCCTGATTTTGTATATTATTTTGGACACAAAACTTTATCTATGTAGAGACGATTTATCATGATGACCATATATATACAAATGATACTCCGATTATTTGTTATGTTTTTTAATGTGATGAACGATTTATATGGCAATCTAATGCTTGATTAGAAATAGAATCTGCTAATGAATTTTCTGACTGTGGAATATGAAAAAATGTGATATAAACAAATGATCTTTGTAATAAACACACACTCATAAATTGGTGATATAAATAAGGATCTCTCACACGATAGATGTTATTTAGTTGAGGTACCACCAGTTGTGAATCCAAATGGTGAAAAGAATTTTGGAGGTAGACCAAAACCCCTTTTATATACAATATTTGATCCCTATGGGTTATGGGCCGACAAGTCTATCGGAAGCATACATATGGCCTTAAGCCTTAAAAAAAACCAGGACCATACAATAATTAGAATACACAAGAAATGCAAGGAAATACATGGAAGGCCGGATCTCAATCTCCGTCATCCATTTCCTTCCACGATCCAATGGCTTGCAATAACCCCGAGCATCGCCCATCGCAATCGCAACCCGCATAAGCCCCGGTTCATGAACTGATGACTATTGCGATGTGACATTCCTCCAATCATCCTCCACCATTCGATCAAGTTCACGATCCAATGGTCGATGTGAGATCGCATCGTCACTCATCGCAATATTGCTTCATCACATATTGACCATCAACATTTCATCGCTATCGACTGCCAGCTCTTAACTCCTTCGATTTCGAACATAGATTAGATTGTGGCCGTCTATCTGGCACTCGATCCAACGGTTGACTCTTTATCGCAAAATCGCTATCGCATCATCTCTTTGGCCGGTCCGACAACACATAAAGGGTTTCCACTTTTGTTACGATGTGATATATCGAAGATCGCTCCTCACAATATCTTAAAGCCTGAAGCCCATTCCTTTGTAACAAAGTTCGCTGATGCAATATTTACGATTCTGCTCCCTGTGACTTGATCTCTTTCGATTGATGGATTCTGCGCTAAAAAAAAAAAACTAGTTCTCTGCCAACTCCATCAATACCCTGTTAACGCACAATAACTCTACATATATATAATCACTCAATATCTTGGATCGCCATCGATCCTCACAGTGATCGATGGTTGATTGACATGCTCACAACTGGGATTTAAACTCTTGATACATATATACATAAACAAAATTGAAAAGGGCATAACACAGACACACAGAAAATCCACTTAACACACTGATATTCATTATACGATATTAGTATAGGCTAAGGCATTTCAGCCTTAGAAGCAAGTCCTTCTCGATTACATTATAAATATTCTATCTCTGGTTTAATATATATTCTTCTCTATC
The DNA here is from genome assembly GCA_000404065.3 of Pinus taeda. NCBI lineage: Eukaryota > Viridiplantae > Streptophyta > Pinopsida > Pinales > Pinaceae > Pinus > Pinus taeda. The sequence goes on along the minus strand of APFE030354234.1, from coordinate 14,996 downwards.
TCATCACTTGAACACGTAGGTTCACACACACACACACATATCTATATCTATATATATATATATATAATTAAGAAGTGTTGGATCAGATCACGGGGAAGAATCCGATCATATCCCTTCCTTGATTTACTCACAAACTCGTATACATGGCATATTACATTTTTAGATAACTCTTTGAGACTTATCGCTTCCATCTTTAAATCTATTTTAAAACAAATTTTCCCCTTTTGCTCCATGGTCCACGCTTGCCCTCTCTTTGATCCACTTCGGATTCCTCTTTGATTAAGGGGGGGTAGATGCTCCTGCATCAGACTCTCTCGACACACAAAAATTTATGACCTCCTAGTCATATGCTTCTCCTTGTCGTTATCAATTCTACCCACATCTCTGTGGAAGTTCCTTTATGATCTTCTATGAGTTGCAACCAACCTCTGCAATGACAGTCTTCCTCGATTACACGATACGTCACCAAGCCCTCCTCACTTAGTCTTTTGGCATCCTTCTCATTCTCTTCTCTGGAACCATATGAGCACTCCTTGCTCTAGGCTACTTCAAATCTTCTCACTTTCTATTGTCTCTATCTGCACAACAGTAAGATCATAACTCTCAAGCTTTAAACAATTGTACATCCTCTCCTCTTCTTTCTCTCTGGAATCCTTCTTTAATCTTCCTCTACACGCAGAATCTTCGTCTTCTCTGATACCACTTGATGAAAAGGAATTTTGGGGGTAGACCAAAACCCCTTTTCTATACAATATTCGATCCTGGGACCTGTGGGTTATGGGCCCACAAGTCTATCAAAAGCATACATATGGCCTTAAGCCTTAAAAAAACCTGGGACCATACAATAATCAGAATACACAGGAAATGCAAGGAAGTACATGGAAGGCCGGATTTAAATCTCCGTTGCCCATTTCCTTCCACGATCCAATGGCTTGCAATAATCCCAAGCATCGTCCATCGCAATCGCAACCCACATAATCCCCAGTTCATGAACTCATGACTATTGCGATGCGACATTCCTTTAATGATCCTCCACCGTTCGATCAAGTTCACGATCCAATGGTTGATATGAGATCGCATCATTGCTCATCGCAATATTGCTTCATCGCATATTGGCTGTCGGCATTTCATCGCTATTGGCTTCCAGCTCTTAACTCCTTTGATTGCGAACAATGATTAGATCACGACCGTCGATCTAGCCCTTGATCCGATGGTTGACACTTTATCACAAAATCGCTATCGTATCGTCTCTTTAGCCGGTCCAACAACACATAAAGGGTTTCCACTGATGTTGTGATGCGATATATCGGAGATCACTCCTCGCAACATCTTAAATCCTGAAGCCCATTCCTTTGTAACAAAGTTCGCTGATGTGATATTTACGGTTCTTCTCCCTGTGACATGATCTCTTTCGATTGATGGATTCTGCACTAAAAAAAACTAGTTCTCTGCCAACTCCGTCAATACCTTGTTAACACACAACAACTCTACATATATATAATCACTCGATATCTTGGATCGCCATCGATCCTCATAGTGATCGATGGTTGATTGACATGCTCACAATTGGGATTTAAACTCTCGATACATATATACATAAATAGAATTGAAAAGGGCATAACACAGACACATGGAAAATCCACTTAACACATTGATATTCATTATACGATATTAGTATAGGCTAAGACATTTCAGCCTTAGAAGCAAGTCCTTCTCGATTACATTATAAATACTCTATCTCTGGCTCAATATATATTCTTCTATGTCTCACCACTTGAACATGCAGGTTCACACACACACACACACACACACACACACACACACACATATATATATTTAAGAAGTGTTGGATCGGATCACGGGGAAGGATCCGATCATATCACTTCCTTGATTTACTCAAAAACCCATATACATGGCAGATCACATTTTTAGATAAGTCTTTGAGACTTATCGCTTCCATCTTTAAATCTGTTTTAAAACATATTTTCCCCTGTTTTGCTCCATGGTCCATGCTATCCTCTCCTTGCTCTGCTTTGGATTCCTCTTTGATTAAGGGGGGGTTAGATGCTCCTACATTACCAAATAAACTACCAATGAATCAATACTAAGAGATATTGCCTCAGATAGTAAATTAATAACAACAGTATATTCAATGATATTATTTGAAGCAGGACTAATACATACGCCTCTCGAAACCAACAACCAGGGAAAATTTTAAGAACCCCCCAAAATTTACATGTATAATAAATGGGCGAATCTCCATGGTATATAGGAAAAATGGAAGGCGATTTTATCAATAATATGATATGTATATATAATTTTTGGCGAAACTCTCACCAGGCATGGCGAATATTTTACTCAATTATAAAATCTTGTGTTTAATGAATACACAAATGAAATCATTGCATTTCTTTCTTTAAAATATATTTTGAAATCAAAATTACCGAAATTACATATCAATAACCTAGTGGGTGTAAGATAAAATTCACTCGTGCCATTCACAGAAAGCATGAGAAAAAACCTAATACTATATATAAAACCAATAAAAATTCAAATTCATCACTTCTATGGACCTCATAACCACCCTGCCAATACCACAAGTATGTTCCCGTTTGCAATTAGAAAAATTACCCAAATTACAATCTGTTTAAAGGTTATAGAAGGATGACTAGTGCAATCAATCCATTCCTTTTAGCCCTGGATTTGTTTCAGTTTAAAACAAAAGTATACAAATATACTTGTCCAATGTCTATGCTTTAACCATTCAACTTGAGATGTTTTTACAATATAATTTCCTAAGTCTATTTAATATCTCCATTATCATAAAAACAAACCTATATCCATCTTAACTCCACATCTACCACTCTTAGGGGGATGAAATCTATTTATCCCTCTGAGCACTTGGTAGACCCAGAATTAAGATGGATCTAAGATAGAATTTCCCCTTTAAATAGTCTATGCTCACATGAATACCATGGGTCAATACAATGGGTTATCATAAACCTGGAGCTTAAAAATTACTATTAGTAATTTATAAAAATTAATAAAATTAATAGTTGATTTTATTTTATTTTTATTTTAACCAAGCTAAAATGTTTAACATACATTAAATTACAACATCCATTTTTACTCTTGATCGGATCAAATATTTTTTCATTCTATGCTAGTTTGCATATCACGATATTTGATACCTCTCGGGGGAGTAAAGATGGATCTATTCTGGTTTAATTCCCCTATTTAAATAGGCTACATTCCAAGTGAATACCATGGGTCAATACCATGTGCCATTTTGGTGAATACAATGGGTCAATACCATGTGCCATTTTTATTTTTATTAATACTAATATTAGGGTTAATAATGTTTTTTTGCATGGTATTAATAACAATATAGTCCATGGTATTTGTCCCATAGTATTTTGCCCACAGTTTTCACCTAAATATAATGCATTTTTTGAGTGTTCGTAAATATAAGGTGACTTATGGAGTAAATATAAAAAAATGTTTTATTTGTTTACCATACCTCTTGTTT
>APFE030354234.1:0-11447 GCA_000404065.3 Pinus taeda | reverse complement strand
AAATATACTTGTCCAATGTCTATGCTTTAACCATTCACCTTAAGATGTTTTTACAATATAATTTCCTAAGTCTATTTAATATCTTCATTATCATAAAAACAAACCTATATCCATCTTAACTCCACATCTACCACTCTTAGGGGGGATGAAATCTATTTATCCCTCTGAGCACTTGGTAGACCAGAATTAAGATGGATCTAACATAGAATCTCCCCTTTAAATAGTCTATGCTCACATGAATACCATGGGTCAATACCATGGGTTATCATAAACCTGGAGCTTAAAAATTACTATTAGTAATTTATAAAAATTAATAAAATTAATAGTTGATTTTTATTTTATTTTTATTTTAACCAAGCTAAAACGTTTAACATAAATTAAATTACAACATCCATTTTTACTCTTGATCGGATCAAATATTTTTTCACTCTATGCTAGTTTGCATATCATGATATTTGATACTTCTCGGGGGTTAGTAGATCCAGAGTAAAGATGGATCTACTCTGGTTTAATTCCCCCATTTAAATAGGCTACATTCCAAGTGAATACCATGGGTCAATACTATGTGCCATTTTTATTTTTATTAATACTTCACTCTATGCTAGTTTGCATATCACGATATTTGATACTTCTCGGGGGTCAGTAGATCTAGAGTAAAGATGGATCTACTCTGGTTTAATTCCCCCATTTAAATAGGCTACATTCCAAGTGAATACCATGGTTCAATACCATGTGCCATTTTTATTTTTATTAATACTAATATTAGGGTTAATAATGTTTTTTTGCATGGTATTAATATAAAAAAATAAAAAAAAAATGTCTTATTTGTTTACCATACCTCTCGTTTATTTATATTTTTATTAATTTACCATACCATTCATAAATACAAGGTGACTTATGGAGTAAATATAAAAAAAATGTTTTATTTTTTTACCATACCTCTCGTTTATTTATATTTTTATTAATTTACCATACCTCTTTTACAAATATGGATTCACTTAAATAAAACCTCTTTCTTGAGCCTTCATAAATAGAACGACAGTTATGGACTAAATATAAAAAGAGGTTTTATTTATTTACCATGCGTATAGTTTATTTATATTTTTATTTATTTACCATTTACCATACCTCCACTTTACTTATATTTTTATTTGTTTACACCCTTGCATGTATATAAGGTGACTTATGGAGTAAATATAAAAAATGCTTTATTTATTTACCATACCTCTCATTTATTTATATTTTTATTAATTTACCATACCTCTTTTATAAATATGGTATTTGGGTCTTTGGCCCATAGGATTCACTTAAATAAAACCTATTCTTGAAAATGGGCGAATGGAAGGTTGTAACTCCTAATTTCATGGACTAAATTTACCTTTCTTACCCTCTCCCTTCAAATAAGGTGGGCTATTTGAGGTGATTTTTAAAAATGTACTATGATACAAAATATTCGCACACTAAAAATTTAAAACCCCTTAATTTCGCCAAAGGGCGAACATTCGCCCCTAAAATCACCCCTACCAACAACTGGCCAGATGGATAATAAATCACCCAAGCTGCGGAAGCAAGGTTCTAGGTGTGTCTGCTGGCACCGTCGGCGAACCCTAGATATATCAAATCGTCCATAAATACCTGCCAAAGAAGATCAAAAATATTGACATCACTAAAAACTGGTAGATGGATATGCACAAAGATACAATATATACAATCAAACAAATGATAGGTCGATGCCTAAGCAAAGTACTTCTTAAGATAGAGCCCATTGCTGGGCTCTGCCAACTTGCTTCCCTCAAAATAAATAAACTCATAAGCTCCCTTTTTCAAAACTTTTTTGACGATGAAGGGACTGTACCACATAGATTTAAACTTGCCTTCCCCCAAGGAATCTTTGTCTTGGTCGTAGACCAGGACAAGGTTGCCTTCAGAAAAAATTCTAGGATGGACAACTTTATCATATTGAGTTTTTACCCTCTTCTTATGAGCTTCATTGATTATGGCTGCATCTCGACATTTCTCATTGAGATGTTCAAAATGAATGAGGCATTGTTCGAGATTAGAAGTATCAGGAAGAATTTCAACATCTAGTTTAAGGGAAGGAATTTCACATTCCACAGGAAAAATGGATTCCAACCCATAAACTAGTTGAAAGGGAGTAAAATTAGTGGCAGTCTTAATTGACATTCGATATGCCCAAAGTGTCGGATATAACATAATGTGCCAATTGGATCAATCTTTTTTAGTCGTAATTTGTACGATGATTTTTAGGGATTTGTTCACAGCTTCAACCTACCCATTGGCCTGAGGATAATACAAAGATGAATGCTCTTACCGGAAACTCAACTTAAGAGCCAATTTAGACATCATTTGATTTTGGAAATAACTGCGATGGTCAATGACAATCTCTTTAGGAATACTAAACCAAGAAATAACTTGATTGAAGAGAAACAAGGCTGTTGTTTCACCATCATTCTTGAAATTAGGCATAGCCTCAACCCACTTAGTAAAGCAATCTACGACTATGATGATATACTTGTGATTTCTTGCGAAAGGCGGATTACAACTAGTAAAATCGATACCCCACTTCGTGAAAGGAACGACGGTGATCACAGGGAAAAGTGAATTTCTATTTGCATGCATTTTCTGAGTATAAACCTGACAAGGATGGCATCTCTTGGCTGCTTAAATACAATCTTTGAATATCGAAGGCCAAAAGTAGCCTACACACAATTTTTTTTGGGTTGTTGCAAGCCCAGATAGATGACCACCACAAGCTCCACTGTGGCAATCATTAAGCACATAATCAACTTCTTCTAAGTTTAAACAATGTTTAAGCATTGAATCAACCCCGTGACGATATAATGTGTCACCTAGAATAATATAGCTTTTAGCGAGGAGACATAATTTTCTACGTTCATCCATCGAAAAAGTGAGTGGAAACTTCAAAGTTTGGAGATATATAATAATATCTCCATATCAAGGATCTTTTGAGTAAATAAGAAACAGATGCTCATCATGAAAGGTTTCCTCATAAATGATTTCTTCCTCACAAGGTAACTCTGAGATCAAATCTGCAAACACTAAAGATTTCTTAGACTTAGTCGACATGAATTCAAGATTGAATTCTTATAAAATGACTATCCATCTATTATATTTTCTCCCAATCACTCGTCTGCTGAGAACAAACTGAAATGGATTGACGGTTGCTAAGACAAAAAAAATCGAAGTAGAATATAATGTCTGAGTTGCTGGAGAACATGGACAACTGCCAAAGCTAATTTCTCGATGGGAGAATAGTGCAGTTCAGGACCCACTAAGCCTCCACTTAGATAATAGATTACGTGCTCATAGAGAGCATCATCCTCCTACACCATAACCATACCAATATTCAATTTTGTTGCAGTGAGATATAAAAGGAATTCTTTGCTATAATCAGGTGGAATCAACAAGGGAGCAAAGGTTATTGATTTTTTCAAAGCATCAAAGGAGCATTGTGCGAAATCATCCCATAGAAATGGGACCCCTTTCTTAAGCAATCTCATAAATCTTTTTGTGATATTGACATAATTGGCTATAAATCTCCTTAAGAAATTGGTTTTTCCTTGGAGACTTTGAAGTTGACATATAGAGGACGGGGCAGGCAACTAAAGTATTGCCTCAACCTTGAAGGGATCTACACAAATCCCCTCAGTCGACATGATGAATCCCAACCACTGACTGGATGTGATGGTGAAAACACACTTATTAGGATTCAACCAGATTTTATAAAAATGACATCATTCAAAAATCAATCGAAGATGTTTAGGATGATCAATTCTCTTTCAATAACAAGAAGCTAAATCATCCAAATAAGCTTTGATAATGTTCTTGATATCATGAAAATCATATTACATGGCCTGCTGAAAAGTAGCTCCAACATTTTTGAGTCCAAAAGGCATCTTTTTATACACAAATTTACCCTAGGGGCAAATAAAAGTTGTCTTATGTTGATCTTCTGGATAGATAGTAATTTGATTATAACCAGAAAATCCATCTATAAATGAGAAAATTTTATTACCCACATATTCACCAATAATTTGATCAATAAAGGGCATGGGGTAATTTTCCTTAGGACAAGCCTTGTTTAGGTCCCTAAATTCAATGCATACATGGATCGTTCCTTGCCTTTTGTCTACGGGGACTGGCTTAGAGACCCACTCAGTTAAAGAAACGAGGTACATGAAACCTGCCTTAAGGAACTTCTTAACCTCAGCTTTGATAGTTGTTGCTTTTCTAGGGTTTACTGGTCGAAGTTTTTGACGAATAGGTTTTGCATTTTCATATGTCTTGATCTCATGCTGGACTATAGATGGATCTATCCTAGGCATTTCCTCATAAGACCAAGTGAACACATCTCGAAACTCTTTAAATAGATCGGTATAAGTTTGAGTTTCTTCAGGGGAACAGTCAGCTCCAATGAAGACATTTTCAATAATATTGGGATTCCTAGAGATGTTTACTAGAATAGTTTTCTGGAATGACAGACATGTTACCTTTGGCAGAAAATTGTGTTGGAGCCAAAGGATTTAAAACTGCATGAACATCACTAGTGGATGAATAAATGGACAAAATTGATCCTACTTCCCACAAATGAGGGAGGAAATATGACCAATGATGCAAATCATTCCATGGTCTTTCAACACCCATCATTGCTTCTAGAATTGCCTCTTCAAGTGGCAAGACAATATCTAAGCAATCGAGAGCAGAAGTGGAATCCATAGACTATGCCGGAGCCACATCCCCATCCAGCTCCTCTGGTGAAAAAGGATTAGGATCGGAATCTACAGTGTTAATAATAGACTTATAAGCAATTTCAGCTGTAGACATAGGACATGCCATTCCACATACCTTCCCCTCATCTAATGTGGTGGTAGAGGAGGGTAAGGGCCAAGGATCCAAAAAATAATGAGTTCTAAAGAACTCCCTTAGAGAAGGTTCCTTGGAGCATGAAATAACATTAATTCTAGCTATAGGAGCAGGAAAATCAAAGGTACACATTAAGGAAGAATACATTCCAACTCCTAAATTCTTTATAGGTTGCTTGGTATTGTTCACTAATGGAAGAGTAGATTCAAAAGATGCATGGGAGTCACCTGGAGAATAATCCATCTAATCAACCTTTACAATTCTCCCTTCATGAGGAAAACAAAGGATGTGAAATAACGATGATACAATAACATCCATCTCATAAATCCAATTTCTACCTAAAAGGAGAATGTAATCCAGATTCTCATCAAGTATCTCTACTTCAATATTTACAACGTTACCCCCAACATAGACGGGAAAGGTTGGAATAGTCCCATGTGGTCTATGATAATGACCATCAAATGATGTTAATAGAGTAGGTGAAGGAAAAACACCATCAAATCATTATAAGTATTAAAATCAATGCTTTAAATGGTGGGTCAATGCGTTCTTAGAAGAATTTTATTCCATACAAATTAAGTAAAGGTATTAGGTTGTATGTATAAATTAAACATGTCATTAGTTTGTTCATTTTAACAGGGTCATTGTATTTTTCTTTTGTGATACTATTAACTCATTGTATTATTCCCTTTGCATACAAATGAAAATAATTCATAATAAATATTAATATCAATTTTTAATTGGTAGGTGTTTATGTCCTTAAGCAATGAAGTGTTGAAGTGTAGATATTTTAATATCATACATGTGGTTGCAGTGCAGATGTAGATGGGCATTTCTACAAGTCAAAAGATGTTGATATTTGAAATTGAAGGAGTACTCTTCCAATCATATACCAAATATGAACAAAATTTTCATATTCAAAGAGAACTAGATTGATAGTTTGGTGATAGGTCCTATTTTTTAAGGCCTTTTCAGTAAGAAGTATTAAAATGTTGCTTAAAAATTATGATGTCACAATATGGACATTAAATGTCACTGACAAGTACAACTGAGATGTACTTGAAAAATCAAATATTGATATAAATGACTTTAAATTTGCACGGGACAGGTCTCATTGTCATTTGTAAACAAAATTGGAAGTAGGGAGAACAAGACAATTTTATGAGAAAAAGTTCACTGGTGTGTGGTCCCAATATGGAGATAATTATGAAGAATCAAATGTATTTCTAATAGATACAACAAAGCATACTTTTCAATTCATTGGATATCAATCAAACCAGATCTTGATAAAAGCCTATACAGGAAAAGAGCAAGATACTTGACTTATGCAAGTTTTATTCCCCTTTCTTAAGACACTTCATTGTATCAAACAAAAACATGAGTACATTAGAATGTTCAATAGAACATGTACTTCATTGTAGTGGATGGAGATAATTTCCTTTATAAATTTGCTTAAAAGTACATTCCAATTTTTCAATACATTTTGGACATAGTTTTTGTTGTATCAATTTGGATGATTTTATATTTTTTGAAATATATGGGAATTTCCAATTACATTAATATGTATATTTCTTATTATTTATAATTTATTTTGCAATGACTTTGTTGTATCGATTTTTTTTTAATCTAAAATGTGTGTGTGCGTGCGTGTGTTCTTAAATGAATTGTTTGCCTTTTAAATCATCTTACATGAACCATCGAGACATGTTATTTTTAATGACTTACGTTTACTTATATGCATCAATAATCATATATAAATGTGAAATAGAACTCCTTGCAAACAAAGGTGTAATTCTTACTAAAGAAACTATAATAATTTACTTGATAAATTCTATGTGCATTATTCACTATTAAGTCTAATGGGAAATGTGTCATAAGTGAATGATTTGAACTTTTTAAGCATAAGATATGTGATTTCTCAATTCATAAATTTATATGCTTAAATCAATTAGTGGTTGTAGCTACAATCATATCATATTGAATATCAACAAGGCACAAAGTCAGTTATTCATGGTTTACATATAAAATGCACTAATATGAGTGCATAAATATGATTTGTAATTTTTGAGATAAAAATCTATTGTAAATAAGTTTGCATTTCTTAAAAAAACATAAAATTAATGATAATGATTGCTAAGTGGACTATCAAGGTTTGGTTAAACACTATCATGGATGAATTATGTCTTTGAACTGTAAGGCATTTAATTTCATTAATTAAAGTTATTTTTTTGTAAATTTGTATTTTAAATAAACTGAAATCATATCATTTGAGCCAGAATTATATTATTGACTTGTACTTACTTATGTCCATTAATATGAGTGTATAAATGTGATATATAATATCCATATATTATGATGCATTTCTTCCAAAACTAAGTCTTATAATTTCTTGATAATAAGTATTAAGTGGACACTTTAGGCTAATGGGTGATGACACATAGGTGAATACTAGTTAAATTGTAGGGCATCCAATTTTTAATCCATAATCCTATCACTTAATTTATTAAGAGTATTAATTTCATATTGTATTGTTTTGAAACAAAACTCTATGTAAAAAAAAAAAAAATCTTAATAAAACATGGAATAATTAATTAACAATGTGTTAAGTGGACCATCTAGACGCATTAAATAGATGGGTCAAAAATGGTTGTATTTAAACTTTTTGCACCATAAAACATTGGTTTTCCCATCCATATTAACATTTTGTCATTTTAAATTCTTAAATAGTTTATTTGTGGTTTAAATAATTTTATAGAATCTAATAGGACTTGAAGAATTCTATTTGGTTATAAGGATTGATAGAAGTTTATAAATGTGATGCATTTTTGAAATGTGAAAATATATATATATATAATATATATATATTTTATATATATATATATTTGTAATGAGTTTAAGTGGTCTATAAAACCATTTATCGCCTTTTATTTCCTATCATGAGGTTTAATAAAAATGTATAAATGTGACATTTTTTTTGAAATAAAACTCCATGTAAAATTAAATGTTTTTCCTAAAATCACATGGAATAATCAATTGGTAATGAATGTTAAGTATATTGTTCAAGTTCATTCAGGATACAGGTCATAAATACATGTAATTAAACTTTCTGCAACATACGACATTTGATTTTCCCACCCCTATTAACATTTGGTAAATTTCAATTCTTAAATAAATTATTTGTAATTGAAATAATATCATAGAAGCCAACAAGACAAGCATGTATTAAATTCTATTTAGTATGTATGTATGTATACATGCAATTTGTTTTTGAAATAAAGTTCTTAATGTAAGTAAAAACATATTTTTTAGAAAATTAATAATTTAAAATAATTTGTTGATGAGTTCTAACTAGTTTATTCTATTTTGAATTGACAACTTTTCCTAACTATGCATTCTTAAATCAATTATTTCTATATGTAATCATGTTATATAAGTCAGTAGGTCAAGAAACCATTAATTAATTTTTATTTAACTATCATGTGGTTTAATGTGAATGTATAAATGTGACATTGTTATTTCTAGAATAAAAATCCATTAAAAAATGCATTTTCTAATAAGACATGGATTAATGAATTCACAATGAGCATTAACTAGACTATTTAAGCTCATTCAACAGATGAGCCATAAATGGATGGCTTTAAACTTTTTGTACCATATGAAATGATTTTCCCATCAAGATTAACATTTTGTAAATTTCAATTCTTAAAGAAACTATTTGTACTTAAAATAATCTCATATAATCCAACAAGACTTAGAAGTTAATTATTCAATTCCATTTAGTTATATATGTATTGATATAAGTTTATAAACATAATTTATTTTTGAAATAAAGCTCTTAACATAAGTAAAGATATATCTTTTACAAAAATAATTAAAATTAATTGATAATGAGCTTTAAGTGGTTTATTCAGACTATATGAAAAATCAAGTGTCGTAGATGAATGCCTTTTAATACATATTTAATCTTCAAAATCAATATCTTAACGATAATTTATTTGTATTTACATTAAGTATTTAATAATTAAAGAACATGAGGACTTATATAAATTTCACTTAAAATCCATGATTTATGTTTCACAGTTATTTCTTCCCCATTAAAAAATATTTTCATTTTCTCATCTTAGTGAAAGTAATGGTCAATCATGGTTTTCTGTACAATTGAGACTATTATTTACATACATCGAGACTATTATTGGTTTTAACAATGTTTACAAGGAGATATCAATATCCACAATACCATCAACTATACTAATCTTTGAAAACCCTTGCCTCCACTACTTACAAGAAGACCACTAATTCTTGTTTACTTCCATTTGTGACATTGTCCATCACAATGGATCAACTTGAATACCCATTTAAGAACTCTCATTTGATGTACTTGGCTTTGAGTGGAGGTAGATCAATGTTGCCTAACCTTCTTGAAATACCTAGATCAACAATGCCTAAATTTTATAATGGATGCATGGATGCTACGAAGATGAATGATCAACCCCTCATTAGTGCTTCATAAAGGCATGAAGGGACCGTAGGAAATTCAGCACAAAAACATTTTGTTAAGTTTTTAGTAGAATATTTTCAATGCAATGCAAGCGACACACATCCTTGCCATTTACACTAAGATCCTCACATCACCATCATTCAATCAATAAATCCCCCGTAGATTGTTGGAAAGGGGGTTAGAGTCATCAAACACAAAATTCAAACATCGAGGAATCTAGTCCTTTATCCATAACTATAATATCTTCATTGGATGTTATACATACTAATATGATTTAGTTTAAATCAATTGCTTATAAGAGTTTGATTTTAGACTCCTATTGTGTATTGATACTATTGTACATAACAACTCTGTGTTTGGGCTATTCATGATCTCTACTTGGTTTGAAATTACTAAAATTAATTTTTTTATGTTGAATTAAGTTAATATGGCAATTTACAAAAGAATGAATGTTGTTGAAGGCCTTGTAATAGAAAACTTCCAAATTTAATAAAATATGTGTTAAAAGATCAATATATGAGAATATAAGCTAGCATGCATCTAAGCTACTTATTAATCACGGAACCGAATCATCATGTACATGAATATAATATCGACGCCATCAAGTAGATAACATAGAAACAAATGTATTTTATCAGATAGAAGAAGAATGATTACAACCATCTTGGCTAGATCAAGACTCCTCTAGTCCTTCAGTTCCACTCTATCTCTCTCTAAACTCCCTTGCAACATAACAATACTAAAGCTCTTACAAACTTTTGACAACCATTTGACCCCCATTACAATGACCGAGCCTCCAATTTATAGATGGACTTTCCAATTATTTCATGAGTTCCATTGAGGCAAAAGCTTGGATGTTGCCTCGCTTTATTACTATTTCCCTTCCCATGAGACTCCATTAGGAATATCAATGTCCTTATTTAGGCCTGAGGCCAATGTTTCCTTCTGTTTGAGCTGACATTTGAGTGAAAAGCAGAGTGTTAGTTAGTCAACTCACACTTTAACATCCAGAATATCATAAATATCTAGTAACATTTCCCTTTAGGAAAAACAAAGAGTTAACCTAAGGACTAAAATTTTTGGCTGAGAGCTGGAAATCATTATAACTCTCCTTGTTTGTTTCTGGGGTGTGTTACCCTAGAAAAGGTCTGTAATTTAGGTCTTGTCTTCAACGAATGTGTCTTTCTCCTATGGCCTGATGAGGAGGTCATTTTGTTGTATAACAGATTCCCCCTAAAGTGTGAGGTTAGACATGAATACAATGACCAGAATACTTTATAGTTATGTTCTAGCAACTACACCCACCCTCCAATTTTTTTCCTTAGCTTCTTTTTGGAGCCTCCCTACCAACCTTTGATAGCACCTTGTCATGTTTCATCAAGTACACAAACTTTAGTGTTTTTCTTGCACAAAGACAGTCTGTCGGTCAAAACTTGATGCATTCCCCTCACAGGCTGATCACCCAGACTTGGTCCAGCTACAGGCTCAGCAGCTCCCCCAAGAAATTGTGTAATTTTGGAGGGCATCCATCCTTCCCTCCAAGAATTGTGCAATTTTGTCTGGCAGCCTTCTAGGCTCCAAAATTGTGCAATCCTTCCAATCAAGCTTCACCTAGAAAAGTGTGTAATCCTTCTCAGCAGGCTTGCTCAGCCCAGGAATTGTGCAATTCTGGGCAGTAGTCAGCTTCTCTACCCATAAATTGCACAAATCTCTTGGGCAGCCAACCCAACTCCCATATAGAAATGCAGATTTTCTCCCAGTAGTTGAACAGCATCATCCATGAGCAGTTGGGATGACTAGTTCCACCCAGGAGCAAGGAAACTTGACTTGCATGCATGACTTGCTTTTTCCTAGAATAGCAAAAGGAAACATGCAAAAATAATCCCATGATTCAAGGAGCTATTTTTAGCAGCCAAAGGTTACATGCAAAATCGTTTTAGAACCTTTCCTCCAAGTGTTGTTTTTTCCTAGATTTGTGGCATGCACGTCATGAGCTTAAACTTATTTGTTCAATGGATTAGAGATCATTCTTTCACATTGATCT
>APFE030354229.1:12885-26039 GCA_000404065.3 Pinus taeda | reverse complement strand
TTCGAAATGTTTTTAGTTAGATTTTTTTGGAGGTTTTTCCGTTTAATTTCTCTAAAATCCTAAAGGAATTTATTGAAAATCACAAGCTTGATGAGTTACTCTTGCACAATCAAAGTGCTCTAGGAGTTTTTCACGATCCTTAGATATAGTAAAAAGGCCAGTTTAAATAACACAAATCAAGATTTCACCTCAAAATTTTCCACCAACAATGGAAAGTCCAAAAATTCACACTAAAGACAATTCCTTTAGCATTGGATTTAGGAAGATTAATTGAAATTATGTCCATTAAAAGACAAAATATTTAAAATGATATTTAAGTATAATTTTTTATAATTATATATTATTAATAATTTGACATTAATACATAAAGATATTATTGATGAATATGATTGCTATTAGTTTTTATTTTTAAATTATATTGGATATTAGTTATTTTTTTAAAGGAAAGAAATTATTCATTTATTATATATATATATATTATATATTAATATTATATAATAATATACTATTATATATATATACAACAATTTCTAAACCAAAGTATTCATAAATTATTATTTTGTTATTAGAGTTATCTGATAGATAATGTTTTGAAATTGATATTTAATATGGTTGAATGTTAGATATTTTAAGTTAAAGTTTTTTATTTTCAACTCTCTTCTTGTCATAAAGATGATAGATTTTTTCTGACCAATGTTTTTAATGAATTGTCTAAAACTTTATTTCATCATAGATTTGGTGGGATTTTTTCTTAATAATGTTGATTTTATTTTTTTACATTTAAAACAAATAGATGTTTTAAATCTTCCAAATTAGGGTCAATCGCCTTCTTGTAATATCTTAATTTTCTCTTATTCTCTAATTCTCTATGGCACTATAATTTCTCCCTAAATTTAGTTGTGATAATATAGGTAATATTGTACTTATTCTATAAAGTGACATCTTCCTCCATATCCTAATGATTTAGCCAATGTTTGGCATTTTTATGCAAACCTTGCTTGAGTTGCATGTGATTTTGAGGGGTTCATAGGAATCTACTTGTTTTCTATGTTGTGTCTACTTGTTTTCTATGTTGTTTATTTTGCTTTTGTACATTACATACCTATTTGTAGGCAAGCTCTTTAGCAGGAAAGACTAGCTTTTATGAGGACGATAAGATAGGGTGTATTTCTTTTAATTTTAAGATTAAAGTTACTTGAAACACTTTTGGATTTTCTTTATCTTTCTCCATGATTCTTTTGAGATGTTGCAACCCCAACTTTGACTGCAAACAATTTTTCCCAATCCATAGGTTATTTAATGCGGTCGGGTTGTATATTCCCACCATTAGATTTAAACCTGTATAAATCTAATGGTGGGCATATACAACCTGACCACATTAAATATCATATAGATTGGTAAATAAGCTCTACAAACTTTGACAACCACCAACTTTGACAACCATACAAGATAACAAGAGTAACAAAATCCTCAAAGATGATATTTTTCTTACTCCAAAACCAAAGGTCTATTTATTTGTGTTTTCAAGTCCATAATAAGCTTTCCACTCTCTATTTATCTTTTTATCATTGCTACAATTTTAGTTGGGCTTGTGATGAAGATTGATTTCAAGATATTTGGATGAAGTGACTTCCTCCAAGTTGTTATTGTCATATATAAAATTAGCACAAGTGATCATTTTGGATTTGACTATCATAACATTTATTTTGTGATTGATAAAAATCATATACATACAAGAGAAAAAAATACTTAAGCATATTTAGTTGTTTGTCGAGATTATAGGGACTCCTTGCCATAAGAACGATATCATTAGAATAAAGAAGGGTAATAACTATTCTAGCAAGAGAAATAGCAATACACTGTGCTTCCTACAACCTACCCTACTATTGTTGATGTATATGGGTGTGGGAGATGGGGCAACGCTGCTTAACTCCTATATTACAATTATTGAATTCTTATGACCAACCATCAAAGTTCCTAAAATTGGTCATAATGTTCTCATATAGCCTTAACAAAACATATATAACATTTCTAATATTTAAGTTAGTGTTGGCCATTATGTCAAATGATCTCTTAAAAGCAAGGAAATTGATCCCAATCATAAGAAAATGGTATATTATAAAATAATAACTCCTAAATGTGATTAGACTTTTAGTGTTTTTTTTGTTTTTTTGTTATGGTTTTCTATTCATACACTGATCTTTTTTTTCATAATAATTTTATCATAACTTGGCTAAAGAGAACTAATCATAGTGATCCTATAATTAGAAAGATTATTTTTATCTCCTATTTTGAAAATAGAGAGAATAAAGATTGAAAATTTAAAAATAATAACAAACTCTCTTATTTTAATATTGAAACAGTGATTGTATATTAAATTGAAAATATTGTAAATATAAGAATAATAACAAACTTTCTTATTTTAAAATTTGTGTTTACCATTTTTTTATATCTTTACTTTTACTTTTTAAAATTGCTGAACTTTAAACTTTATATTTCTTAATAAACAAATTCTTTCTTCATAAGAATAATTTATATATTATCCATAATTTTTAAATTTTTTTGAAATAAAATCATTTTTTTTTTAAATATCTTATTTTCCTTTAAAACTTATCTCACATAATAACCATAACTTCCTCCTCCATCTCTCCGTATATTATTGTCGTATTATTATTTTATTTCCTATTAGACATTCTAAATTTTTTTTAATACTATTTCCTTTATAAAAAAACAAACAATTAAATAAAACTATTAAATAAATTATTTTATATTAAACCTAATTTTTATTTTTTTTAAGTTGTGGCTCACGGTCACTGAGTAGCCGCTACATCCATGGTAAATATCGGGGCAATTCCACCCGAAGGGATTTGTTTGCCCGGTAAATATCGGGGCAGTTCCACTAGAAGGGATTTGCCCTGTAAGTATCGGGGCAGTTCCACCCGAAGGGATTTGTTTGCCCGGTAAATATCGGGGCAGTTCCACCCGCAGTTCCACCCGAAGGAATTTGTTTGCCTGGTAAATATCGGGGCAGTTCCACCTGAAGGGATTTTCTTGCCTGGTAAATATCGGGGCAGTTCCAACCACAGTTCCACCCGAAGGGATTTGTTTTCCCGGTAAATATCGGGGCAGTTCCACCCGAAGGGATTTGCCCGTCGTCCGGTAAATATCTGGGCAGTTCAGTTCCACCCGAAGGGAATTGCCCTCGAAGGGATTTGCTCGGTAAATATCGGGGCAGTTCCACCCGAAGGGATTTGTTTGCCCGGTAAATATCCGGGCAGTTCCACCCGAAGGGATTTGTTTGCCCGGTAAATATTGGGGCAGTTCCACCCGAAGGGATTTGTTTGCCCGGTAAATATCGGGGTAGTTCCACCCGGAGTTCCACTCGAAGGGATTTGTTTGCCCGGTAAATATCGGATTTGTTTGCCTGGTAAATATCGAGGCAATTCCACCCGAAGGGATTTGTTTGCCCGGTAAATATTAGGGCAGTTCCACCTAGAGTTCCACCTTAAGGGATTTGTTTGCCCGGTAAATATCGGGGCTCCACCCGAAGGGATTTGTTTGCCCGGTAAATATCGGGGCAATTCCACCCGAAGGGATTTGTTTGCCCGATAAATATCGGATTTGTTTGCCTGGTAAATATCGGGGCTCCACCTGAAGGGATTTGTTTGCCCGGTAAATATCGGATTTGTTTGCCCTCGGGGCTCCACCCGAAGGGATTTGTTTGCCCGGTAAATATCGGATTTGTTTTCCCGGTAAATATCGGGGAAATTCCACCCAAAGGGATTTGTTTGCCCGGTAAATATCGGACTTGTTTGCCTGGTAAATATCGGGGCTCCACCCGAAGGGATTTGTTTGCCCGGTATATATCGGATTTGTTTGTCTGGTAAATATCGGGGCCCTCGGGGCTCCACCCGAAGGGATTTGTTTGCCCGGTAAATATCGGATTTTTTGCCCGGTAAATATCGGGGCAATTCCACCCAAAGGGATTTGTTTGCCCGGTAAATATCGGATTTGTTTGCCCGGTAAATATCGGATTTGTTTGCCTCGTAAATATTGGGGCTCCACCCGAAGGGATTTGTTTGCCCGGTAAATATCGCATTTCTTTGCGGATTTGTTTGCCTGGTAAATATCGGGGCTCCACCCGAAGGGATTTGTTTGCCCGGTAAATATCGGATTTGTTTGCCTGGTAAATATCGGGGCTCCACCCGAAGGGATTTGTTTGCCCGGTAAATATCATATTTGTTTGCCTGGTAAATATCGGGGCTCCACCCGAAGGGATTTGTTTGCCCGGTAAATATCGGGGCAATTCCACCCTAAGGGATTTGGGATTTGTTTGTTTGCCTGGTAAATATCGGGGTTCCACCCGAAGGGATTTGTTTGCCCGGTAAATATCGGATTTGTTTGCCTGGTAAATATCGGGGCTCCACCCGAAGGGATTTGTTTGCCCGGTAAATATCAGATTTGTTTGCCTGGTAAATATCGGGGCTCCACCCGAAGGGATTTGTTTGCCCGGTAAATATCGGGGCAATTCCACCCTAAGGGATTTGGGATTTGTTTTCCCGGTAAATATCGGATTTGTTTGCCCGGTAAATATCGGATTTGTTTGCCCGGTAAATATCAGATTTGTTTGCTTGGTAAATATCGGGCTCCACCCGAAGGGATTTGTTTGCCCGGTAAATATCGAGGCAATTCCACCCTAAGGGATTTGTTTGCCCGGTAAATATCGGATTTGTTTGCCCGGTAAATATCGGGGCAATTCCACCCTAATGGATTTGGGATTTGTTTGCACGGTAAATATCGGATTTGTTTGCCCGCTAAATATCAGGGCAATTCCACCGAAGGGATTTGTTTGCCTAGTAAATATCGGGGCAATTGCACCCTAAGGGATTTGGGATTTGTTTGCCCGGTAAATATCGGGGCAATTCCACGCTAAGGGATTTGGGATTTGTTTGCCCGGTAAATATCAGGGCAATTTGTTTGCCCGGTAAATATGAGGGCAGGGATTTGGGATTTGTTTGCCCGGTAAATATCAGGGCAATTTGTTTGCCCGGTAAATATGAGGGCAATTCCACCCGAAGGGATAAGGGATTTGGGATTTGTTTGCCCGGTAAATATCGGGGCAATTCCACCCTAAGGGATTTGGGATTTGTTTGCCCGCTAAATATCGGGGCAAGGGATTTGGGATTTGTTTGCCCGGTAAATATCGGGGCAATTCCACCCTAAGGGATTTGGGATTTGTTTGCCCGGTAAATATCAGGGCAATTTGTTTGCCCAGTAATTCCACCCTAAGGGATTTGGGATTTGTTTGCATATCGGGGCAATTCCACCCTAAGGGATTTGGGATTTGTTTGCCCGGTAAATATGAGGGCAGGGATTTGGGATTTGTTTGCCCGGTAAATATCAGGGCAATTCCACCCGAAGGGATAAGGGATTTGGGATTTGTTTGCCGGGTAAATATCGGGGCAATTCCACCCTAAGGGATTTGGGATTTGTTTGCCCGGTAAATATCGGGGCAATTCCACCCTAAGGGATTTGGGGCAATTCCACCCTAAGGGATTTGGGATTTGTAAATATCGGGGCAATTCCACCCTAAGGGATTTGGGATTTGTTTGCCTGGTAAATATGGGATTTGTTTGCCCCAAAGGGATTTAAGACAGGCCTAACACTGAGGATGTCTAGGAGATTTGACCCAGTGACCTCCCAACTGGGAAAGTGCTTAGCAACGGGAACTCGACCATTCTTGAAACTTTCTTTAGAGCTAAACTACAATTTATTATATATCTCATTATGTATATATAATTATTTTAAATATTAATTAATATAAATTCTATTTCATAATTGTTTTGAGTGAGTCATCAAACAGTATATATATAAATTGAAAACTTAACTAACATTAATCTAATTTTAACTTCACACAAACAAATAAAAACTAAAACAATAATCATAGCAAGTAAACTTTTATTAAATTAAATATAAATAATATATATTATTTCATTAAATATAAATATTATAAATAAATATATTATTATTTAGATGTAACTTGCATGGTTGCATGAGTTGTTGCTACCTTTACCACTGAAATTCAATTCATGTATATATTCAAACATATATACCGTCTTAAAAATGTTAATCTCCCTATCTTACATGAATGAAACAGAAGTTAACAGAATAGATCAGAAAGCTAACTGCAATCTATGAATGAATACATAGATAAATTCAGGAAAACTTTTAAGTAAACTGAGGATTTTTAACCCTCTCAGTTTAACATAAATAAATCTAAAGCTCCTCTTAGTATTACATGAATAAAGCGGAATTTAAAAAAATGGATTCCAACCTGTATGCAGTTCGAGGGATTTTTGATGTTCCCTCTCGGTTTTACATAAATAAAGCATAAGCTAAAAATGGTCCAAACCTAACTGCCCTTATTAGTAATAAGGGTATACACAAATAAAACGGAATTTAATAATGGTTCGAACATATATACAGTAGCTCATTAATGGAGGCTTCCAAAAATTTGAACAAGAACTTTAGATGAGGATACAGATAAAATTCAATTAAAACAAATAATAAATCTGGAAAAACCCGAAAAATCTCACCACAATCATATCTAGTCACCTCAATCTATTAGAACGTTACTGTTATTTGTAGCCATAAAACTCTGCTAATATGACAGGGCATATAACAAAAAAGGAACTCTACTGTGCTGTGTCATTCTGCACAATATAAATATTTTACACAGATATACCGGGCCTTTCTTGAAATTTTTAACAGTATTAATCACTGTGGAAGTCTCCAATGGCTTATAATACAAATTTTTACAAACTTAAAATTAAATTTTCCAAATAAAATCTAGATCTAACCTTATAAAATCTGCGTAATAAACATTCCATTATGATATATCAGTCTCCATCTAATAAACCTACTGACCTGGCTGACACCAGGAAAAAAAACATACTGGAAATCTAGGTATGGAAAAAAAATATGCTGGAAATCTACGTATGGCGGATCTACTCTAGTTTCGCTTGATGACTGTTGAACTCGGAGATGGTATTGAGACTGGGTTTCCATCCAGAAGCAAACCCTGAACCAGACTCACAGCCAGGGTGGCCCATATCTAAGTTCAGTGGTTCTTCTGTAACAAAATTCTCTGCAAACTCGATGTTGGTTGACTTAATAAATGAAGCCAAATCTTTCTTCCTCATACGTAACTTCACTCGCAGCAGACGACCTCCATCTATGGATGAAGCCGAAATAAGCTGTGGATGGGAATGAATCTGTTTCGATTCTTCAAGTCCAGAACCTGCAGACGTAAGAGGAATGAGATAATAGGGCTGGTGCCCTGGTTGAAGCTCTGAGTTGTGATCCAGAGGACGAGTGAGAACATTAGTTCCCAAGCGTTTCACACTTCCTGCGTCGAAAATCCCATGGTCGGGATACTCTTCAAGAATCTCTTTAACGTAAACAGGGCGCTTGAATCTCACAACTTTCTCATCTACTGTAATCAATTTTATCGATCTGTCTTCACGAGAGGATCTCGATGGTAGTTTCTTCACCATACTGCACAGGCCATTGCCCATGACAAATATTCTGCTTTGCCTAGACGAGATAGAATGTCTGGCCTTCAACACTGGGCGCAGGAATTGGATATAGGGCTGTTATGGGTATTATTGATTATTTGTAAGTGGTTGGAAATGAAGAGGTATTCAATTTCCGACGACTACGTGTGCGGACTAGCTGAAGGTTGCATACATGTTTTTATCACGACGACCATGACACTTCCCAAATTCCACGGCCACAGTAAACGTTTTAACGTAGACTTCAGTAAAGTAGATGTGATATAAATGAGTCATCAATGTCAATATCTAAAGTCTTAATATAAACTTCATATTATACACGGCACTTCAAAAGTCTTCTCCGAGTCTGCCGTGTAAGAAGACAAAAATAAATATATTTACGGAGAAGATTCCGAAGAAAATGAAGCGAATGAGGCGAACAAAGGAGTTTAAGGATTTTCATCTGGGGAAGTCACAGTCTCATGTCATTGTTACCAAAATCGGCTTTACTGGTCCGAAAAGTTCGAAAATATGACAATACGATTCGGTTCGGCTATAAATTCGGAAATTGTAATTCGGTAGGGTATTTTTTTTTATATAATTCTTATTTTTATTTATTATTTTTATTATTAAATAATATATATATGAATTGTAAATGGTAGGTAAAATATTACACGTTAAGATGGAATTAGGTATAATTTTATTTTATTTTATTTATTTTATTTATATTTTTTTTTAATATGTTAAAAATTTATAATCACCCAAGTGAATTATAGATTAAAATAAAACATTACAATTATCATGGAATTGGTTTAAAGTTTTTATTAATATAATTAAATATTTAAAAAAAAATTCATATATTATTTAAATTTTTTATAAAAACAAATTCCTTAATATTAAAATTTATAATATTCTAATACGATTTCTATTCACATTATTTAAAACATTGAAAGTATAAATTTCCAAATAAAAAAAATGTACGTTACTATCGAAATCTTGTTAATAAAAACTTTAGTTACATTAAGAGAAAATTTCTTCACAAGTACTCTTATTAAAAACATTTAATATTCAATATTAACACAAAAAGTTGCAGTACATATCTAATTTTGGTTATGGATTTTTGTTAATAAAAATTAAATATTTAAAGATTAAAAATAGAAATTTCTATATTAAAAAAGTATAGTAAATAGTAACTTGTATATTTGCAGTGTCATGATCCGGATTATCCAGAGTTTTTTGTTCATTTTGTCGATGTTTCAAACTTAGAACCCTAACTCTTATAAAGAAGTCGACTTTGGTTGTGCCAGCCTCGGGTCTTCCACACATCTAGCCATGTCCAGCACGGTTCGTAAAGCAGTGCTGGGTTGTAACCTTGGTAAAGCATGAGTAAAATAACCTTGGTAAAGCATGAGTAAAATTTTATTGTAAAAATTATTGTTAAAAAATGATAAATTTTTAGTTCTAGGACTCCTAAAGGGTTGGCATAGTTATCAGGACTCTGTCAATGGTCACGAGAAGCTATCGGATTGGGAATGACTATGGTCGCATGAGGAGATCAAGAGGAACACTAGGGATGGCTCTTCATTAAAGACTGATGATGAAGAGAATTGTGCCTTAACGATTAACGTGAAGAAGGGGAAAATGAAAACTTTCCATTCCAAATCAGATTCTTATCATGGAGGTAAGAAGAAAGACATGATGAAAGTTAAGTGCTTTGATTGTCATGAGCTGGGCCATTTTTCTACAAATTGTCCACTCACGAAGTCTAAGAAGAAATCCTTAGGAGGAGCAGTGGGTGAGGTTTTGGCATCTCAATTCGAATTGGACTTTTCCCTCATTGCATGCATGGTGTCATCAATGATGGGAAGTGTATGGTACTTAGACACTGGAACTTCATTCCACATGACTGGTGACAAAGAGTTATTAAGTGACATGGAGGAGAAATATCTCCAGATGCATATCGAGATGGGTGACAACAGGAAGTATAGTTTCACTGGATTGGGCATGATTAATTTTTAGAGGGAGCATGGGGCTCCACTCAACTTGAACAATCTTATGTATGTGCTCGGGATGAAGACGAACTTGGTATCCATTGCCATGCTTGAGGATAAAGGCTTTGATGTGATCTTCTCGAAAAGGAAAGGTGTTCCTTCGACACATAGCCATGGGTCAAGTAAAGAAGATGGGGATTTAGGTGAATAATCTATATAAGCTGGAGGTAGAGGATTGTGGTGCTTTGAGTAGAAAAGTAGAAAGGGCGCAGATCCGAGATATTGGTGAGTTGTGGCACAAGAGATTGGGGCACTTGCATCATGGGGATTTGAAGATATTGTAGGAGATCTCTACCTGTCTTCCCAAAGCTACACTTGAGCAAGTTGCTACATGCAAGGGGTATACTTTGGGAAAATACACCAAGTATTCCTTTCATGAGAGAGACAATCAAGCATAGGCTATTCTAGAGCGAGTCCATTCAGATGTGTGTGGACCATTTTTGACAACATCCATGGCCAAACACAGGAATTATGTTATATTTTTTGATGGCTTTTCTAGAAATTGTTGGATATTTTTCATGCAAAAAAAGGATCAAACCTTCACAAATTTTTGTGAGTTTAAAGCATTGGTGGAGAAAGAGTTAGGCAAGAAGGCTAAAGCTCTATGAAGTGATAGTGGTGGTGAGTATGTCTCAAAGGAGTTTAATAACTTTTGTGCAGTGAAAGGGATTAAATGGGACTTGATAACACCCCATAACCCTCAGCAGAATGAGGTGGTTGAGAGAGAGAATGAAAGCATAGTAGGGGCAGCAAGGCAATGTTGCATGACTAGGGCCTACTACTACACTTTTGGGATGACGTATGCAACACAATGATTTATGTTCAAAACTGTAGCCCACATCAGATACTTGAGATGAATACACTAGAGGAGGCTTATTCCTATAAGAGGCCAGATGTTGGTCACTTTAGGATTTTGGGTCACTGGTATATTGCCATGTGACCAAAGATGCATGGAAGAAGATTAAGCCAACAACAGAGTTGGGGATATTTGTTGGGTACATTGATACAACTCAAAACTATCGGCTGTACTTTCTAACCAACATGATGATAGTGGTTCACAGGGATGTCAGATTCGATGGGGAGAAGACCACATGAGCTTCCCTTGAGAGGGAGATTGCGCTACATCCGGATGAGGAGATTTTAGCTCTTAAGGTTGAGGAGCCTCAAATTGATGTGGATAAGACACATGTAGAGGATCTGGGAGTGGAGACATCCACTCAGGCAAAGTCTTCCAAAGAGGGAAGAAAGTGCACCAGAGAGGCTAACAAATTATTGTGTGATGCACAAGAGAATGTGGGAGCACCCACTTCTCAGCGCAGGTAGAGGAGGTCACCTAAGAGGTACACTGGATACATGGATCTTATGGGCGAATGTTTTGTGATAGAGCCATCTTCCTTTAA
The DNA here is from genome assembly GCA_000404065.3 of Pinus taeda. Taxonomy (NCBI): domain Eukaryota; kingdom Viridiplantae; phylum Streptophyta; class Pinopsida; order Pinales; family Pinaceae; genus Pinus; species Pinus taeda. The sequence continues at coordinate 15,035 of APFE030354229.1, read as the reverse complement.
GGAAGTAATGCAGCAACTAGTTTGGGTTGATTCCATGGTTGAGGAGTATGACTCCATAGTTCATAACAATGTTTGGGATGTGGTCCCGAGACTGGAGGACAAGTCAGTAATGAGCTCCCATTAGCTTTACTAAGTAAAGCAAGCCGTAGATGGTAGCGTGGAGAATTGTAAAGCTAGATTTGTGGCTCGTGGATTTTCACAGGTAGAGGGGATTGACTATGATGAGACCTTTGCTCCTATTGCAAGGTACTCGTTAATAAGATCTATATTGGCACTATCAGCACAAATGCGTTGGAAGATGCATCAAATGGATGTAAATACAACCTTCCTTAATGACATGATTGAGGAAGAGGTGTACATAGAGCAGTGTGAAGGTTTTGAGACCTTTGATTGCGAGTCGCATGTGTGCTAGCTCAAGAGAGAGTTGTATGGGATGAAGCAAGAACCTCATTCTTGGTACACCATGATAGATAGCTACTTCACTGGGTTTGGCTTCACGAAGAGTGAAGCAGATGCAAACCTGTACCACATAGTGGTGGAAGGTAATTTTTTTATCATGTACTTTATGTTGATGATCTCATACTGACATGTGATGATCAAATGATCAAGTCTTATAAGGAGGACCTTGCAAGAGAGTTTGAGATGAAGGACATGGGGCTTATGCATTAATTTCTTGGCATGTAGGTATGGCAGGGAGATAGGGAGTTGTTTGTGTCTCAGGGCAAGTATGCCAATGAGATACTCATGAGATTTTGCATGGAGAGCAGTAAACCCATGGAGACTCCTCTAGCAGATAATTCGAGGAAGGAGGAAGCTACTTCAGGGGACGTAGTGGAAGCTACTGTTTACATGAAGCTTGTGGGTTCACTCATGTACTTGGTGAACACATGACCAGATATGTACTATGAAATTAACCAACATAGTCAAGCGATAGTTAGGCCTACCAAGATGTATTGGAAGGTGGAAAAACATGTATTGAGATACCTTAGGGCACTTCTCAGTATGGATTATGGTACAAAATGACAAAGGGGGTGAAGCTTCAAAGCTTCATGATGTAGAGTGGGTAGGGAGTCCATCCGACTGGAAAAGCATATCAGGAGGGATTTTCAATATTGGTTCAACAACAATTTCTTGGTACAATAGGAAACAAAGGTCAGTTGCACTAAGTTCAGTAGAGGTAAAGTACATGGTTGCAAGTCAAGTAGCAAGTGCGGCCATATGGATGAGGAAGATCCTGGTTGGTTTGTTTGGTCAGTGGATGGATCCAACTATGATTTACTATGATAATCAGAGTTGTATCAAACTCTCTGAAAATCCATTTTTTCATGATAGGTCCAAGCAGATTGATATCTGATATCATCATCTCATAGATTGTGTATTGAGGCAGATTATGTTGTTAGAGTACATTCCCACGGAGGAGCAAGATGCTGACATTTTAACAAATGCATTGTTAACATGTAAATTTGAGTTTCACAGAGACAGGATCAGTGTAGCTGATAATCTCTTTCTTGTTGAGGAGGAGTGTTGAGAAATGGCAAGAAGAAATTCTCGTTTAATTTGTCCTTGAATTAAATTTAGAATTAAAATCGAATTCTATTCTCATAGCAACTTGTAAATAGTTAATTAAGTATAATTAACTTAGTTAGCTTAGGAATTTTAATTTGGAAGTCTTTCTAAAGTCATTATATGTTCTCCCAAAGTTTTAGGGGTCCATGATGAGTTTATTTATGATTTGTAATTAGATAACTCAATTTACTGAGTTATGGCTAGTTAAATTAGTTCTAGCTATTTGTGGAATTAATAAAGGATTAGTAGTTAGTTGGTGCACTAGTGCATCCACAAGTGTCACTCTATTTAACTGAATATTCCCTCATTAGAAACTCATGCATGTCAATTTTGAGAAACATCCAATTGAGACTAGAGTGCAAGGACATTATACTATCAATTGTGTGATTTATCGAGTTGTAAAGATCATGCATGAAATTAAAGAAGGACCTATGTTTGGATTGCGTAGTTTTAGAAGCATGAATTCCCTTTAAATATGGGCTATTCATCCTAGGAATTACACAAAGATTAGGGGCTTGGAGAGCTATTGAATAGGCTAAGGATTTGGCCAAGAGCTTGCTTTTGAGTTGAGAAAGTTGAGCATA
>APFE030354228.1:0-15363 GCA_000404065.3 Pinus taeda | reverse complement strand
AAAAAAAAAAAAAAAAAAAAAAAAAAAAAAAAAAAAAAAAAAAAAAAAAATCTGATTTCAACAAGGCAGTTAGGCAGTGAAAGCTGTGTGACAACTTTCATAGATAAAGCTTGGAAGGTCACCAAAGGAGAAATAGTAATAGCAAAATGCGAAAAGGTTGGTACATTGTATTTATGCAATGGTATTTCTAACTTTGTTAATGCTTTAACTTCTAAAGGAGCAGATGCAGCATTATGGCATCATAGGCTCGGACACATGAGTGAGAAGGGGATGAAGATCCTTCACTTAAGGAATTTGTTGCGGGTTTGAAGAATGTTGATTTGGACTTCTGTGAGAATTGCATTTATGGAAAACAGAAGAGAGTCAGATTTCTTAGAGTTGGAAAAGAAAAGAATAGTGAAAAATTAGAGCTTGTGCATACAGATGTATGGGGACCTTCTTAGGTATCATCTCTCGATGGCTCTCATTACTATGTTACTTTTATTGATGATGCAACTAGAAAAACTTGGATTTACTGTATTAAGAATAAATCTGATGTATTTGATACTTTCAAGAAATGGAAAGCTTTGGTTGAGATTGAGACATGAAATAATCCGAATTGGATCCATAAAAGACTGTCAAAGAACCATGACTGTATCAGATCGGAACAAATCTCTAAAGAATTTAGAAACCGTGATAAAAAACACCCCTGAACCAGTGGCAATGGCAGCCAACATGGAACGACGAGGGCCTTGGTCAAAGCACGCTGACCGAGGCCCATGGAGACTACGCAGGAGGTCGAAGTAGCCCCTGGGAGCCTCGTATCAGGAAAATCAGGTGGATTTTGATGCGCGATTAGCGCTTCGTTGGGCGAACAGGGACGAAATAGGGGAATCCCTAGCACACGGATGCATGGCAAACTGGAGAACCGCGAACAAGGAAAAAGCACTAAACATACAAACGCGGGAAATGTGCTCTCGAAACCGACGGTATTGATCAGAGCACCCTTAAACGGTAAGAGGTTTTGGACAAAAGCGGAGCGATCCCACTCAACGATTGACGCATGGAAAGCGGAGGTGAGAGAAAACTGCCATTGATCGCGTGTTATTGGTCGAGCAAGTCAACCGTGTGGGATGTGTGTTAGAGTCGGTCTTGTCAGTCCTCCGTCAGAGATCAAAACTCTTTCTGCATCTCATTTTCAGGTGTCTCGCTCCATTCACTCAGCTGCATTCCACTAGAAGCATGCCATAATCTAACGGAAGGGTCTTGTCAGTTCATTCCCCTCATGTCTTGCACCAGTTGGCTTAGGTATTTTGTCAATAATCACCAAAGTCCATGACAGTCAAGGTCTAGTCCTTTAAGGGACAAAAGTCATTTTCAATGTTTAGGTCTAGGGATTCATCAATTTGGTCTTTAAACATATTCAATAAAGCCATGTAGGCCAGAGTAAGGCCCTTACACAGTTATGATTCAGAGAGCTTCATCGTCATGTGAATAGACTTCGACTCTTCTTCAAAACTCTGTTTTGAAGAAAAGTCAAACAATGTCATTTATGACAAAATTTTCAAAAAAGTCGTCAGTTGATTTCTTCAGGTGTAGGCATGGTTTCTGTGGCCAAATGTCCTGTCATGCAATTCCTACAAAGAGTGTCGAAAATTTCATCATTTGAGCTAAAATTTCAAAGGGAAAGTGAAAACTAGTGTGCTTTAAAGTCAGTGAAAAAGTGTCAAAACATAACATTAGAAAAATGGGTTTTTGAGGAAGCAAAAATTTAACCCATCACTTCCAAGGCTTTATAGACAGGTTTTCATCAAAATCAAAGTCATTGTGCTAATCCAAGCTGTAGAGAAACGTTGCAAAGGGTTTGAGTGTGCATCATGTGTGTTTGAGTGAATTGGAGGCAGTTTCAAGGAGCGCGGTGCATATACATAGGGGCGTGGCACACACAGAGGGCGTGACGCACACCCAGGGTGCGGTGCACTAGGTTTTGCTCACAGAAAACATAGACCAAGGGCTGAAATAGTGCCAAAACACCTCAAATTTTTTGTGAAGCCCATCAAATTGAAAGATATCACAAAGGCACCTAACCTCACACCATCATCAAAGGGCGGCCTAAGCATAGTACACACAGCAGTCATGGCATCACAACATTCATCAGAGTATGAGATGGAGACACAAAATGACTCATCATCGGAAGAGAAGGCTCCTAGGAGACATCACAAGAGTGGCAAACATGTCAGAGATGAGCCCACTACCTTCACTGAATTACAAGCATGCCCTCTTGCCATGTCATGTTTCCAGCAGCTAGCATGTTTTGAATTTTGTCAAAGGGTGGCTAATGTTAGAGTTCATCATGAGTTGGCCTGTCTTTTTGTACTTAATCTACATGGAGGTTAGTCTATCTTGGCTAGGGTCACCTTCACATTGACACCCGAAACTATCTTAGTGGCAACAGGCATACCAAATGTTGGAGAGCAGTCACATAAGAAGAAGAAGGTGGATAGGCAACACTATGAGCCTTACATCAAGGCTAGATTCTTGAGTCATCTCACAAGAGTCTTTCCCTTCAGATACTTGAAAGATGAGTATGCTCCACTCATGAAATTGATCATGATATACTTCAGCTGTGAGGGGAGGTTCTCTCGACTATATGCCTATCACATCAGGTTGCTCATGCACTTTACCAGAGTGAGGATGATGAACCTCCCATTTTTCATATGCAGGAACATAGAGTGGATGAACACCTTCATGCTGCATAAGACCCCTCAGCAGCAACTTAACAATGTGTATCACTTATCCGGATTTTGGTAGATCATCAGTTGGGATTGCAGGGCATTGCTTAGGAGGACTTCATCTCCCGTGTTCTCTTCAGCACATCACAAGTACTATCAGAGCCAGAGCAGGAGATGGGTGGTCCTTCTCATCAGTATGAGCACCATGAGACCACTACCATGCCATTTTTTGTTACATATCAGAGAGGCAGTAGGCACTTATTTACAGCAACAAAGCGAGTATTATCTCCACCCGAGGTGGAAGGGGCCTCGCTTCCGGCATCAACTACACAGGTACAGGACAAGGGCAAGAGGCCCGTGAATGATGATGGGCCATCAGGTGAACAAGAGGCCGACTTCATCCTCATTCAGGATTATGAGGCAAAGGCGAAGAATGCCCTACTTAGGATGACTATTTAGGAGCAGAACACAGAGATCCAAGACTTGTCACTCAATGTGGAGAGGGCCAGATGGATCATCAAGTATCTGGAGTAGAGGAACAAGTAGCTTGAGGACCAACATGAGATCATGGAGCTGCAAAGCATCTGTGAGAATCGACAAGCTTCCTAATAAAGGAGGATCGAGCTCACTACCTTGGAGAAAGAGATCAACAATGACTATGAGTCCTGGCTAGAGCGGATCAACATACACCTGGAGAGATTGTTGGGGAAGGTTGATAGAGACAAAACAATATTGAGGAGGATGGTTTATCATTACAGGGCACGGAACATGAGTGCAAAGGCTCGGATAAGGAGCTTGAAGGCAAAATTGAGCAAAGCAACAAAAGAGGCAAAAGAGGCAAAAGAGCAAGATCGGCTTCGAATCTTGGTTGAAGCTTCTGTGGCCCAACATAGTGCCTCGTAAAGAACCTCTAGCCCAAATTTCAAGAAATTTGGGATAATTTTGGTCACATGGAAACTTTTGGTTACAAACACAGGTTTTTTCTCCCTGTGCACCGTGCCACTGGCGCGGCATGTAGGATTGGGAGCTCCAAATGAGAAATGGCTTGCATTTTTGGATTCATCATGGAAAATCATGACTACTGGAACTCAAGCAAGAAATTTGGGCATGATTTGAGTCTCCAGGAGGTCAAAAACACCCAAAAAATGACCTCTCTGCCCCTATTTTGACACACAGGAAGCAGTCTTGGGAGAATGAATATTTTGAGGGGCAAATGAGCTACAAATTCAAAAATTCCACTTGTTTGGAAAGTAGATAGGACAAGATTTCCAACAAGCACCCTTGGGCACATTTTGGAATCCTTCAAGTGCCTCAACACTGGCCCCAAAGTGGCGCGACGCATATAGGAAAAAAGGCCAATTTCACCTTTGTTTCGTGAAATTTCGATTCACGACTTCTCCAAAGTGGGACCGCTCATCTACACTTCACTTTTTCGGCACATAAGGTAGAATTTAAAGTATTTTCACTCTATATGAGCTTCTATCCAAGTGGCAAAGGAAGACAAATAGTCACCCCAAGCCATTTGTCATGTTTGTAATGCTGCACTGTAGCTAATGGTTGGCTTTCCACCTCCATTTTGTAATGATTCGAGTAACTCCCCAACCCTTGGGTGTTCTATCTCTTCATGGCACATTCTATATATTGTATGAAAACTATTTGCAAAGGGTGGGTTGGCTTGTAACTTCTGGGAGACTGTGGGAAATAAACTCTTTTTCTTCATTGTATATTTTTACAGAGGATAAATGAAAGGCAATGGCTCTGTTTCATGAGATTCATGTGGTTGAGAGTGTAGAAAATGTGTCTCTTATGTTTCATATGTATCTTTTTATGTTTCATAGTTCATTTCATATTCATTTCCAGTGAAATTTTCTAAGTTAGTTAAGATAGAATTCAATTTTATTGCTCTGCCTGTGGGAAAATTTCATGTTCAGTGTTTTTTCTTTTGTTGAAAAGGTTCATGTACTAATGCCCTTTTCACTCTCCTAAGCAATCTCTCCATTTCGCGTTGTTTCAAAATAAATTGCTGGACTCTCTGCCTATCTTGCCTCACGAAGTAATCTGTGCCCTTTTATGAAATTCTCTGTTCATTGCAATCCATTGGTCCCATACCATCCCAGAAACACAGTCATTCATAAAAATCACTTCTTGTATCCATATTCACTTACTAGCCTAAGATAAAATATTTCACTGTAAGTCATCTCAGGCCTTTTCATTTATCTATTCACTGAGTGTGACTCAGAGAGAGCCCTCTCCTATTCTGGTAGGGCTAGCTACCAGACTGAGCGTGGTTTGTGGTTACCTTGAATTTTTCCTTCCTTCAGCCTAAGGCGGATTTAGGTGCTAACATAGTGGTGACTCCACTGGGGAGAAAATGGTTTTCTTGAAGATTGTTTTTCCCCATTACATCTATCATGCTCAGATCTAATGGTTGATGTGAAAAACGATCAGGCATAAGAAGACGAATGAAATCATTCACCTGGCGACTCCTTTCATGGAAGAATCCAGCAACCGGTGCTTCATGGTGACTCCATTGCAGAGGGATCAGTAGCTTTGAGATTTTTAAAATGGAGTGGATTGCAAGAAGATATGCTCCCATGAGCCGAGATCACATTCCGGGCTTTCCAAATAAGATTATGAAAGTAGATTGGTCAAGGAATTTGCCTATGTTTAAAGATGATGATAAGAAGGATGCTGCTTTACATCTAGTTCGATTTCACATGCATATTCGCAAGTTGAATATGAAAATTTGGTATATGCATATTGGCCACTCTAGAAGGTGAAGCCCAAACTTGGTATGAAAATTTGCTCGCTTCTTGTATTTACCGTCTAAAGTATTTTCATGCCCTGTTCATTGAAAGATATAAATACTCCTATCCATCATTAAATCTAGTTCATGACTGTTGCAAACATGCTTCTACTTTTATTGAAAGCCTTGAAAAATACTATGAGGATGATAATTTTATGGATGATGAGATCATGGAAGCCTTGTACGAGAATCCAGTTCAGCAACATGAAGAGAAACTAGAGGATTCCCATCAAGATGCTCAGGAAACTTTGTAGCAGAATCAAGATCTTTGTACGGTGGAAAATGAAGGAATTTTGGATCTTGACAGTCAACATGAATTACATGAAATAGATCAGCAGATTGAAGAGTTCCATATGGTTGAAAGTGATGAAAGAAAAAGTGTCTTTTCAGATCTATCCATAGAAGAAGACAACATGTAGAGAAATCAAATTTCAAATTTAGAATGTGATAATGTTAAGACAGCCATTTCAGATGTAGATTCAGATTTTGATGACCAAGAAAACCTTGTACTAAGTCCCATGAAAGAGAACTCTGCTACTGAAATTATCTGGGATGAAGAAGATAGAGTTTTGGATCCAAATGTTCTCATGTCATCAAAACACAATCTTCATGAAGAGGTAATCCGGTCAGCTCATGAACAACAAGATGGGATCTTTGCTCAAGCAAGTGAAAAATTTCCTTTGGATGAATTTATGGTAGATGATATAAATGTTATTGTTAGGTTCCAAGAAACATCTGAAGTTTCTTTTCTCATGATTGATGAATGTGATGAATGTAATGAGAATCTGGCTATCATATCGGATGAATATGACCTACCATATATTCAGACTTCAGAAGATCAGACCATACAGGATTCCCTTTCAGATTCCTCCTCATATGTCTCATGTTTTGAAATGTTCTTTGAAAAGGAGATTTGTTCATCCACTTGTTTAGAATTTTTTGAAGACCTGGAACATACTCTTATTTATGAAGAAAGACTAGAATCAAGAGAAAAAGGTACCTTGTTTTTCCAGCAAGAGGTCAATCTTCAAGTTTTTCAGGATCTAATGGCAGATTTGTTTCAGTTAGCAGTGAAGGTGATTATTGCAGTATTGAGTGATGAAGGAGATCATGGTCAATTATGTTTTTGGAAGCCTAGTTACCAGTATCTGTTGTTGACCATAAGAGCTGATCAGGAGAATCAATCAAGGAGGCATCTACTTGATTGGTTACATTGGAAGACACATTACACATGATTGTACATATTGCATTAGTACGCAGGTGGCTGTCATCATGATTTGAAACCCTCGAATCTTGATGGACTGCTGCCATTGAAACAAGTTTTGTAAGTTCTTATTTTAGTTAAGTCAGTCATGAGTTATTTCCTTTTGCATTGAGTCAGTTTTTCAGTCATGTTGGTTCCATAATTAAGTCGGTCCGAGCTAGGTTTCAATCAATAAATGAGTTAGAGACTTGTGTTTTTTTTCGAAATAATGACTCCATAGCCCAATGGACGAAGGCACTGTTTTCTCACCCAAAGATCTGTAATTCTTGGCACCTCCAAGGAGCTGGAGCTACCATCCCCATTGGAGCCAATGTTAGATTCGGTCTTGTCAGTCCTTCGTTAGAGATCAAAACTCTTTATGCATCTCATTTTTAGGTGTCTCGCTCCATTCACTCAGTTGCATTATGCTAGAAGCATGCCATAATCTGACAGAAGGGTCTTGTCAGTTCATTACCCTCATGTCTTGCATCGGTTGGCTTAGGTCTTTTGTCAATAATCACCAAAGTCCATGACAATCAAGGTCTGGTCCTTTAAGGGACAAAAGTCATTTTCGATATTTAGGTCTAGGGATTCATCAATTTGGTCTTTAAACATATTCAATAAAGCCATGCAGGCCAAAGTAAGGCCCTTACATAGTTATGATTCAGAGAGCTTCATCGTCATGTGGATAGACTTCGGCTCTTCTTCAAAACTCTGTTTTGAAGAAAAGTCAAACAGTGTCATTTATGACAAAATTTTCAGCAAAGTCGTTAGTTGATTTCTTCAGGTGCAGGCATGGTTTCCATGGCCAAATGTCCTATCGTGCAATCCCTGCAAAGAGTGCCAAAAATTTCATCATTTGAGCTAAAATTTCAAAGGGAAAGTGAAAATCAGTGTGCTTTAAAGTCAGCGAAAAAGTGTCAAAACATAACATTAGGAAAATGGGTTTTTGAGGAAGCAAAAAATTTAACCCATCACTTCCAAGGCTTTATATACAAGTTTTCATCAAAATCAAAGTCATTGTGCTAATCCAAGCTATAGAGAAATGTTGCAAAGTGTTTTAGTGTGCATCATGCGTGTTTGAGTGAGTTGGAGGCAGTTTCAAGGAGTGTGACGCCTATACACAGGGGCGCGGCGCACACAGAGCCAGCCCTCAGTTCAAGTTTTCAATGAGTGTGGCGCACACCTAGGGCACGACGCAATGGGTTTTGCGTGTGGCGCACACAGACCAAGGGCCGAAACAATGGCAAATCACCTCAAATTTTTTGTGAAGCCCATCAAATTGAAAGATATCACAAAGGCACCCAGCCTCACACCATCATCAAAGGGCAGCCTAAGCATAGTACACACAGTAGTCATGGCATCATAGCCTTCATCACAAAATGAGATGGAGACACAAAGTGACTCATCATCGGAAGAGCAGGCTCCCAAGAGACATTACAAGAGTGGCAAACATGTCAGAGATGAGCCCACTACCCTCATTGAATTACAAGCATGCCCTCTTGCCATGTCATGTTTCCAGCAACTAGCATGTTTTGAATTTTGTCAAAGGGTGGCTAATGTTAGAGTTCATCATGATTTTGCCTGCCTTTTTGTACTTAATCTACATGGAGGTCAGTCTATCTTGGCCGGGGTCACCTTCACATTGACACCCTAAACTATCTCAGTGGAAACAACCATACCAAATGTTGGAGAATAGTGGCATAAGAAGAAGAAGGTGGATAGGCAACACTATGAGCCTTACATCAAGGCCAGATTCTTGAGTCATCTCACAAGAGTCTTTCCCTTCAGATACTTGAAAGATGAGTATGCTCCACCCATGAAATTGATCATGAAATACTTCAGCTGTGAGGGGAGGTTCTCTCGACTATATGCCTATCACATCAGGTTGCTCATGCACTTTACCAGGGTGAGGATGATGAACCTCCCATTTTTCATATGCAGGAACATAGAGAGGATGAACACCTTCATCCTGCATAAGACCCCTCAACAGCAGCTTAATAGTGTGTATCACTTTGCTCTTATTCAGATTTTGGTAGATCATCAGTTGGGATTGTAGGGCATTGCTTGGGAGGACTTCATCTCCCGTGACCTCTTCAGCACATCACAAGTACTATCAGATCCAGAGCGGGAGATGGGTGGTCCTTCTCATTAGTATGAGCACCATGAGGCCACTACCATGCCAATTTTTGTTACATATCAGAGAGACAGTAGACACTTATTTGCAGCAGCAAAGCGAGTGTTATCTCCACCCGGGGTGGAAGGGGCCTCGCTTCTGGCATCGACTACACAGGTATAGGACAAGGGAAAGTGGCTCGTGCATGATGATGGGCCATCAGGTGAACAGGAGGCCGAATTCATCCTCATTCAGGATGATGAGGCAGAGGCGGAGAATGCTCAACTTAGGATGACTATTCAGAAGCAGAACACAGAGATCCAGGACTTGTCTCTCAATGTGGAGAGGGCCAGATGGATCATCAAGTATCTAGAGTAGAGGAACAAGTAGCTTGAGGACCAACATGAGATCATAGAGCTGCAAAGCATCCGGGAGAATCGACAAGCTGCCCAACAAAGGAGGATCGAGCTCACTACCTTGGAGCAAGAGATCAACAATGACCGTGAGTCCTAGCTAGAGCAGATCAACATACACCTGGAGAGACTGCTAGAGAAGGCCGATAGAAACAAAACCATACTAAGGAGGATGGTTTATCATTACAGGGCACAGATCATGAGTGCAAAGGCCCAGATAAGGAGCTTGAAGGCAAAATTGAGCAAAGCAACATAAGAGGCAAAAGAGGAAAAGAGAAAGATCAGCTTCGAATCTTGGATGAAGCTTCTGTGGCCCAACATAGTGCCTCTTAGAGAACCTCCAGCCCAAATTTCAAGAAATTTGGGACACATTTGGTCACATGGAAATTTTTGGTCACAAACATAGGTTTTTTCTCCCTGTGCGTTGCGCCACTGGCGTGACGCGTAGGATTGGGAGCTCCAAATGAGAAATGGCTTGCATTTTTAGATTTAGCATGCAAAATCATGACTAATGGCACTCGGGAAAGAAATTTTGGCATGATTTGAATCTCCAGGAGGTCAAAAACACCCAAAAAAATGACCTCTCTGCCCCTATTTTGACACACAGGAAGCAGTCTTGGGAGAATGAAGATTTGGAGGGGAAAATGAGCTCCAAATTCAAAAATTCCACTTGGGTTGGAAAGTAGACAGGACAGGCTTTCCAACAAACACACTTGGGCACATTTTGGACTCCTACAAGTGCCTCAAAATTGGCCCCAAAGTGGCGTGGCGCATATAGGAAAAAAGGCCAATTTCACCTTTGTTTCACGAAATTTAAATTCGCGACTTCTCCAAAGTGGGCCCGCTCATCTACACTTCAATTTTTCAGCACATAAGGTGGCATTTAAAGTATTTTCACTCTAGAGGGGCTTCTATCCAAGTGGCAAAGGAAGGCAAACAATCACCCCAAGCCATTTGTCATGTTTGTAACGCTACACCTGTAGCTAATGGTTGGCTTTCCACCTCCATTTTGTAATGATTCGAGTAACTCCCCAAACCTTGGGCATTCTATCTCTTCATGGCACATTCTATATATTGTATGCAAACTATTTGCAAAGGGTGGGTTGGATTGTAACTTCTGGGAGACTGTGGGAAAGAAACTCTATTTTTTCATTGTATATTTTTACAGAGGATTAATGAAAGGCAGCAACTCTGTTTCATGAGATTCATGTGGTTGAGAGTGTAGAAAATGTGTCTCTTATGTTTCATATGTATCTTTTTATGTTTCATAGTTCATTTCATATTCATTTCCAGTGAAATTTTCTAAGTTAGTTAAGGTAGAATTCAATTTTATTGCTCTGCCTGTGGGAAAATTTCATGTTCAGTGTTCTTTCTTCTGTTAAAAAGGATTCATGTACTAATGCCCTTTTCACTCTCCTAAGCAATCTCTCCATTCCGCATTGTTTCAAACTAAATTACTGGACTCTCCGCCTATCTTGCCTCATGAAGTAATCTGTGCCTTTGTATGAAATTCTCTGTTCATCGCAGTCCATTGGTCCCATACCATCCCAGAAACACAGTCATTCATAAAAATCACTTCTTGTATCCATATTCACTTACTAGCCTAAGATAAATATTTCACTGTAAGTCATCTCAGGCCTTTTTGTTTATCTATTCACTGAGTGTGACTCGGAGAGAGCCCTCTCCTGTTCTGGTAGGGCTAGCTACCAGAATGAGTGTGGTTTGTGGTTACCCTGAATTTTGCCTTCCTTCAGCCTAAGGCGGATTTAGGTGCTAACAACGTGCATATGACGTTGGATCCAGGGGACCCAGATTGGATGGCTAAGATCACGCCTGATGGAGGAAGCAGAATTGACAAAGGAATACACTGCGATTTGTAAATATTTGGAATCCATTTGACCACCACGGTGGAGGAAAGACTTCATCCACGATGTAACTGAAGAAATGAATCGATGAAGCAGGCTGGAACTGTTTAGAGGAGGACAAGTGGCCTTTCCCTGAGCGTTCATGCTGATGCCCAACAGGGAACTCCAAGCGTAGCTGCAAAAGGTGAAACGATAGAGGTGAAAGGGGAAGTGAATAGACATGAGTTTGAATGGTTTCAAAGCCATGAACAGCGAAAAGAAATAGGACCGTCAAGTCAGTCAGAACAAACTTCGAGAGGAGGACTAAACATTGAGAGACGAAAATCAGAAAAGAAGGTAGTAAAGCAAAAGTAGAAAGAGACAGAGGGTCTAGCTGACCAACGACAGCGTCGAGCACGAGAGCTTGAGAGATTCAAGCCATCCCATAGAGAAATCTGTCTGGATTGAGCACCACATTTGGCTCTTTCCACTATAGACCAGAAGGTCATAGAGCTGGTAGGAAGAAGAAGAGTTTGTGTACTCCAGTGGCTTGGGGAATCCAAGAACCACCTTGCCAAGCAAACTTGCTTTAGGAGAACTCACATTGAGTCCCTGTATTGTAACTCTCTACTTAAAGGCACAATAAAACAAGGCCACCACTGAAATCTGGACAAGAGATGTAGCCCTGGAGAATAGGGTGAACTCCTTATTAAAATTCTTGTGTCTTTGTGTTTGCTTATTGTATTTCGCTGCTGTCTTTCCATTTTATTGTCTGTGTATTGGCAATATGATTGATCTGTTGCTTCAATAACACAAAACACACACCAACACATGAGTCTGTAATACCTTTAAACAATAAATATTTAACTGATGTCACTCATAGGGTGAATATCAGATCAAGTGGTATCAGAGCTCTAGGCTGTAAGGTTAGACAAGCTTGTGTTGGTTTAGCTGTGAATGCTCACAAGATCAAAGCTCAAATTAGGAGAAGGAGAGTTGGTCAAGAATAATCCTGAAATTGGGTTAGTCTATTCTTGGAAGACAATTTCAGAGGAAGGTTCTATGGGGCTAGACCCTCAATTCATAGAGAGTTTCCTAGATATAAAGTCTATGGTAGAAGAAATGTATAGGGACTTTAGAAAGCATAAGGATGAAGATTCATCAAGTTCTAAACAAGATAAAGAAGAAGATGACTCTCATTCCCATGACCACTCAAAAGGAAAAGGGAAAGAGGAAAGCTTTCTCACACCTCCTAATAGCCCTGTGCATAATAAGAAAGCATATTTGATTAAGCTAGATGTTAAATTTGATTTGCCTATATATGATGGAGAGCTAAATACTGAAAAGTTGGACAATTGGATTAGATAAATCGATGTGTATTGCAGAGTGCAAAACATCAACTCAGACAAGAGTAAAATTCAGCTGGCAAGCCTACACCTAGGAGGCACTGCCTTGGTTTGGTGGGAAGGCAGAACCCAAGCTGATATGAAGAAACATGGTAAGACCATCTCTGTCTAGAGTGAATTTGTTTCTGCAATCAAAAAGCAGTTCTATCCATTGGCCTACATGAAACAAGCCATGATGAGTTGGAAAACTCTTTGGTAGTTGAAAGGGAAAAGTGTGCAAGGGTATACTCAAGAGCTCTGAAAGAGAGCATTGATGTTGGGTATCTCATTAGACTCACCAGAGAATATTTTGAAGTACATTGATGTTCTACACAGCTACATGAGGCATGCCATTGTCATATTTAATCCCACTAGTATAGATGAGCTATCTGTACAAGCTACTCATCTAGAAGCTAGAGGAAAGAATGGAAATCCAGAAGTTGGGGGACCATCCCAACCCACTGTAAGAAAAAGCAAGGAGAAAAGAAAGTAGAAGTGGAAAGCAAGGAAGGCTAACACTGCACAGAAAGGCAAAGCTTCATGCACTCACTGTAAAAAGGAGGGGCATGATGATGAGCACTGTTGGATTATGCATCTAGAGTTGAGACCTAGGAAGTCAAAGGGCAAGAAGAAGAAGATTGCTGAAGCTATTCAGAAAGATTTGGGGTCAGACTCGGGAGATGAAACAATCATTGCAGCCACAAGTATAAAAGGTAAGCGTTCTAAAGCATCTACTAGTAATTCTGCTCAAACTATTATTGATGAAGAACATGAGAGAAAAAGACATGAGCTTTTCCATATTCGAGTTATTTCCAAACATCAAAGATTGATACTTTGTTTGATAGTGGCTCACAAGTAAATCTAATTTTTGAAGCAAATGTAAAGAAATTGGGATTAACCACTACACCTCATAAGAAATCATACCCCTGAGGATGGTTGAATGATAAAGCACAACTACAAGTGACTAGACAGTGCAAACTCAAGTTTTCTTTTGGGTCAACATTTGTAGATGAGGTTGAGTTAGACATAATTCCTTTGGATATATGTGGAATTGTTTTAGGAAGTCCTTAATTGTATGAGAGAAAGGCTATTTTCTATAGAGCTGAGAACAAGTATCTACTTGTTAAAGATGGAATCGAATACTTTGTAAGAGCTCACAAGATCAATAATAATTATACTCTCATAAATTCTGGATAGATGAAAAGAATGATAAATTCACGCAAACAATTCTTACTAATGGTTGTAAAGGAAAAGAAACCTAATAAAACCAATGTATTTGAAGGCTATAATGCTTAGTAGCAAGCTGATATAGAAAACATTGTTTCAAAATATGATGTCCTATTTCAGGAACCTAAAGGTCTACCACCCAAAAAGGAAATAGTACATGATATTATTTTGCAGCAAGATGTTCCATTGCCTAACATTGGGATGTACAGGTTGTTTGCTTTAGAGAATTTTAAAATCAAGAAGCAGGTGCAAGAGTTGCTCGAGAAGGGATTCATCAGGGCTAGCACATCACCATGTGGGTCACCAATTGTTTTGGTGAGAAAGAAAGGTGGCTCGTGGAGAATGTGCATTGACTACCGAGCACTGAATAAGATAACAATAAAAAATCGTTATCCCCTTCCTTGCATAGATGAAATTTTAGATCAATTGAAGGAAGCTGTTTATCTCACCAAGCTAGATTTGCATAGTGGATACCATCATGTCATAGTTGCAGAGCAAGATGCATGGAAGACTACTTTCAAAACAAAGAAGGGATTGTATGAGTGGTTGGTTATGCCTTTTGGCTTGACCAATGCTCCTGCTACTTTCATGAGATTAATGAATGAAGTACTCAGACCTTTTTTTGATGATTTTGTTATTGTGTATCTGGATGATATTCTGATTTTTAGTAAAATGTGGGAAGAACACTTAAAGCATGTTAAGAAGACATTAGATGTTTTGAAAAGAGAAAAATTTTATGTTAAGCTCTCAAAATGTGAATTTGGAAAAACATCTCTAAATTATTTGGGTCATATAGTAGGGGGTGGTGAATTGAAAATAGATCCCTCTAAAGTGGTTATAAACTGGCCAAAACCCAAGTCTGCTACAGAAGTGAGAAGCTTCTTAGGAGCAACAAAATATTGGAGGAAGTTCATTTCTAATTTTTCCTCAATTGCAGCTCCCTTACATTCTTTGACAGGATTGAACAAGGTGTTTTAGTAGGGATGCAAACATCATAAAGCCTTCAACATCTTGAAAGAAACGATTAGTACAACACCTGTATTAGCACTGCCTAATCTATAAAGACAATTTGAAATCCAAACAGATGCCAGTGACTATGCCATGGGTGCAGTGTTGACACAGCATGATAAACCCATATGTTTTCATTCTGAGACTTTTAATCCTGCAGTAGTTAACTATCCTACATATGATAGAGAATTGAATGCATTAGTTCAAAGTGTGAAAAAGTGGAAACATTACTTAATGGGCAAGGAGACAGTAATACATATTGATCATCAACCACTTCAATATCTACACTCCCAAACTAAGTTGCAGCAATCAAGGCATTACAGATGGATGGGTTTTCTACAACAATTTCATCTAGTCATCAGATATAAAAAGGGCATACACAACAAAGTTGCAGACGTGTTATCTAGACCCATTATAAATGCATCTACTATACTTAAGCATAATTTTGTGCTCCATGAAAGCTACGTTGAACAATATGCTCAAGATATAGACTTTAAAGATGTATATGCAACTTTGAGTCAAGGAAAAAAGGTAGAAGAATTGGACTATCATGTGAAGGACCGACTCTTATATCATTGTGGGAAACTCTGCATTCCACAAACTGAGAGAG
>APFE030354226.1:139465-169711 GCA_000404065.3 Pinus taeda | reverse complement strand
GGTGTCCAGCGAATTGCGGATTAGGGAGAAATGTGCTATGTTGGTAATCAGTGAAGTTAAAACAAACAACCAGTGGTTCTTTGAGGAGAAGGTGCAAGCATTTAAGAAGAAAAAGGAAATTACAGTGCAGAGCCAACAGCTGGAAGCAACCATTTGTAAAGCTTGCAGGGACCGGCTAGACCTTAATATTCCGGCCTAAGCAGCCTATGTAGAAAAGATCAAAAATCTGGCCACTATAGTGAAGGAGTCTAAAGATGAAATCAAGCAAGTTTGGTTCGAGCTGCAGTCACAGATATTAGAGCTATAATTGAAGTTGCAACCCACAACTCCTCCAAAAGTTAGAGAGCAGCATGGAGCTGTTATCAAAGAAGGCATGGAAATGATAGAAGACGCAGTAAAGGGCTACATGGAGCTTCTTAAGAAAACCATGGAATTGTGGACCTCATTTCAGGAGGATCCCACTTTATAAAATATTGGAGCAGATATCATAGAGAAGCAGTGACAATTCGATGAAATCTGATTGACTACGCAAACACTAGCACCAGTGCAACAGTTCACATGGTTGAAGGGAAGATGATCTAAAAAGAAATTGAAGAGTTGCACTGCAAGGAAGCAATTCTTTCTGCACAGATGCAACCATGGACAAAAGAAGCTCAAGGGGATGCATCAGATTTAGAGGACCATGGGCCTTGCAGTTGCAGGCCCAACTATTGAAAATTTGGTCGAAGAAGTGAAACAGGTTGTTACACAGGGAACCACCAAACTACAGGTTTTGAAGTTGGAATTTTGCGAACTGCAGGCCAAGATCGAAGCACCAACAGAGTGACTCGAGGATGAATCACAAAATTGTGTTGGGGGCCTATTGGGATAGGGTCCCCTAGGGTAAAGTTTTGTAATAAATCTTGGTATACTTGTAAAGTCTATGTGTTTTGAGGGAGAGGAGCGTGAAGGTCATAGGAGTCAAAATGGGCTTCAAGCCCTTAATGTGCTAGAAGATAAGGAGTTTTGTGACTCGCCCATGGTCCGCGAACCATGGTATTGTAAAAGAAAAGGCTATATATAGAAGAGTCATAGTGAGTCTAGGAAGTAAAGAGATATACAAAATCAGTGTATGGGCAAGCAAGCTGAGGTAGGAAAGTCTATTTCTTGTACTTCAGCGAAGGGGAAGGCTCCTGTAGCTGAGTTCACAGAGACCTTGGTAAGTCTGCAGGGTGAGTGCGTAGGCCCGCCCCAATAATTGAGTGCTCAGGGAAGAAGAGTGTGTAAAAGAACAATTATATCAGTAAAATATTATTTTGAAGCTCTACTTGTGTATCTGTGCATCTATCTTTACTTATGCAATTTTTCTGTATTCACTCGGATATTATGAATTGATATGAAGTAATGTTTAATTAATGTGTGAAAGTAGCAGATCTACGTTTTTACTTATTATTATGAATGATTAAGTCATTTCTTGAAGGTTAAGTTTTTGTTTTAGTGAGTTACTACAATAGTTTATATTTTAAGGGTTAGGGTTCTCGAAGACTGAAAGAATCCCTAGAAGCCACAAGAACTCATCACATTGACCTTAGGATGCAAAAATCTAGTTCTATCATCCCCCAATACTACTTTGGGTGAGACTGCAGCCTGTGTTATGACGGTTGTTTCCGAAAGGGCCAACAGTTAGGGTTTTGTTGGTTGGCGCAACTAACTTTGAACCTGGGTCAAGACCCCTCAAGCCAACAATTTATGAGTTGTTGCAATATGACATTGTTTTTTTGGTTCTTTTGATGGATTTATTGATTAATGAGGTTGGATGTGATTAGGCCTAACAGTGAATAGTTGGCACAAGTTCAGGGGGAGAATTTACTATGCTTCTAATAATTCATTTTTGGCATTATGATTTCTTGAGCATTCCCTGTCGCATGATGGTGTGCATGAATAGTATATATCGTTAGTGATGATGCTGAAGACACATTATGAGTGATGCCTATACGTTGTTTGAGCTTCATGTGAAATTTTTTTATGATGATGTTGCATGTGATATGTTGTTGATGCATGAAAAGATATGTTGTTACAAAACATCTATATGTCTTTGATGTACGTGGATTGTGTTTCTTTCTACAAATTGAAAGAGCATGTTGACTGTTATCACCCCAATAAACTCTCCTAGGTTGTATCTCGGAGATGCTCGAGAACATTACAAACTCAAAAAAATGTTGGAAATGGATGAACGGAAGGTTTGATGCTTGTTCAAGCCAAATAACCACTTCTACTATGCTTAACTCCAGACAAGGGTGAACACCCCCAAACTACAAGGCTTTAGACCACCAATTACTCACGGTTTAAGGAATTAGGTGAACATGGAGAATACTAACCACACCAGCAGATGCACAGGACTCTGTGATGGCCGGTTGCAACCAGTAAAAAGGTCTGCTAATATATTTCCTAATGCATAGACAGGATGACAGCTCTCTGGCACTAAGTAAAAAGAAACCTACATAACGCATTCAATAATACATACAATATTCTAACACAGAGGTGGGATGACAGCTCCTCAAATGCTAAATATCAAGAGCACATGAACAAATGCATAACAGGCACAACCTAGAATAGAGAAGAAGTGGAAAGTGAGCAATTAACAGCAAAGGAAGCTTGTATTAGCTTAAAATGAAGACCAGACGCTGCAAGTATCAAAGTAGTTACAGTCTCCAGAAGTTGAACCTTACATCAGAACTAGAACCATCATCCATCATCCCTGATCACATCTGTTTGCTGGGTATATATAGAGTTTGATTACAAAAATGCTCTGTTATTCTATGCGTGGAGGGGTCATAATGGACCACCAACCACATTAACTATCTAACATAGGCCTTTGCTACAATCTGCTACTTCAATGAATGAACTTGATCTTCTCTAATATTCTGTTGTCCTTCTTAGCAGGTGGAAGAATGCTCCATAACTGCTGAATGAATCCAACTACTCGAGGCATTTCCTTTTCGCTCTTGGCCACTCTATTTCTTGAATGCGATTGTTGGGTAGGAAATGCACCAAGTACTTGGTAGATGATCACTATCGTCCTTCAGGTGCACAGAACGATCAAAGGTGGCATACTGCATGGTGGGTGGAAGATCTGGTCAACAGAGAAATATTGGCCATCGGATGAAACAGGTGGATGAAGGAGATATGTTATGAAACCAGCTCAAGAAAAGATAGAAAAGATAGATCAACGCCTTAGAATTCAGCCTCTTCGAGGGGGCAACCTCCTTTACATTACATAAATGAACAATTCTTGGATATTACAAATGACAAAACCTCCTTTCTATATATAGGAGTCTAAGGAGTCACAATATAATCAGAGCCGACATAAAAGAAATAATGGTAAGGGCACAATTAATCAACAATAGTGGGCTTCCTATGGGGCACAATAGTGGACAATATGGGCACTGACATGGGTACATCAATATAAATAAGGGGGTTGTACTAATACAATAAGGGGTTACACTAGTAGTATAGGGGCCTAACATGCCCCTCTCCTTGAAAAAGCGTTGTCCTCAACGCTTGAGTAGTTCTTGATGCTTCTGTATAAAATTCTTGTCCTCCCATGTGGAATCTTTAGTGGGTAAGTTCTTCCACTTCATGAGATACACTGAAATTGATCGATTTCGTAGCTATCGGGTTCTTGTTTCTGTGATTGCTCCAGGTTCCAATATAATTTTTCCTTCCTCTTCAATTTCTAGCAATATTATTTGAATTGGGATCTTTTGCAACTTTTGAATAAGTGGCCATACTTCTTCGTCCTTCTTCCATTCATCCTTGCTTCATTTATCCAATCTGGTTGGATAATAGAAATAGCACAAAACAATGCTTCCACATCCTCATCCTTGAAGAGTCTTCCCATTCAGTAAGGTCGCCAGTTTTTAAGTGCATGTAGTATTGCCAACATTTCCTTCTCATAAATAGCTTGCTTGAGATGTAGTAGTAAAAATACCCAATCACCTACATCAAAACATTTTTCACTATGATGTTGATCTACCTGTTGTTTTGTTTGATTTTTCACTGAAGTGGCGTTATCCTTTAAAAGTTGGAGAACTTGTTGTTGATGCTTGATGTGATATTTCACTGCTTGAACCCTTTTCTTCTTGATATGTCCTTCTATCTCTAGAGTTTGAGGAGTGGTAATTTCTTCGAATCCTTTACAAGATATGGTCGGATTCATTTCTTGATGCTCGATGTGATCTTTCACTTGTTGAACATTTTTCTTCTTGATATGCCCTTCTATCTTGATAGTTTGAGTAATGGTAATTCCGACCAATGAATTACATGATATGGTTGGATTCATTTATTCTTTCTCGATGTGATCTTTCACTTCTTGCACATTTTTCTTCTTGATATGTCCTTCTATCTTGATAGTTTGAGGAGTGGTAATTTCGACCAATGAATTACAAGATATGGTTGGATTCATTTATTCTTTCTCGATGTGATGTTTCACTTCTTGCACCCTTTTCTTTTTGATATGTCCTTCTATCTTGAGAGTTTGAGGAGTGGTAATTCTTTCCAATGCTTTACAAGATATGGTCTGATTCATTTCTTCTTTCTCTGGGGTGGGGTCCTAGCGTATATCCTCTTCTTTTGATGTTTCTTGATCATTCTCTTCCTCCTCTTCATATTCTATGTAAAATAATTTCTTCTCATCACACTTATGACCTTTAGTGCATTTGCTATCACAATTGTAACAAAGCCCTTTTACTCTTTTTCTTCCAATTGTTGTGGTGTCAACCTTATAAGTTGTGGAAGACTAGTGGAACCAACACTTCCATCTTTATAGTTGTGAGTGGTATGCTTCCTAGTTGCCATAATTTTGCTTTCCACTTTTCTTGCTAACCTGAATACCTTCTCTAATGAATCAGGTTCCCAAAGGCGAACATCATGTTGGATATTATCCTTTAAAGTCCCTATGAACACATCTATCCTATGCTCCTCTGGAATATTTTTTACCCTTATGTTCAATTTTTGGAACTCCTCAATGTGCTCCATTATTGAACCCTTTTGTTTGAGACTTATCAATTGGCTAAAAAAAGTGTTGCTTTTTGTATCCTCACAATGCGCTATCAATTCTTCCATAAAAATTGCCCAAGTGATAATTTTTTTACGAAAGCAAAGCCATTGATACCATACAAGTTGATTTGGTTCCAAATATAAAGTTGCAATATGTACCTTTTGTGTGTTTTGCACATTATTGAGATCGAAAAATTGCTCCATCTGTAATATCCATGTTGTGGGATCCTTGCCATCAAACTTCCTCATACCAATTTTTGGAATATGGTGGGTCTTCGATCCAACATTAGAGTCTATGAAATCATGATTAACATTTATTTTGTTAACATCATGAGTTTCCTTTACTACCCTTTCACCATTAGTAAGTATTTCTTGTAGAAAATTTGTCAAATCTGTCTTCAAATTTGCCATGCCTGTCTTCAAATCTATCTTCAAATCATCCATCTTAACTTCCATGCCATTCATCTTAGCTTCCACGCCCTTTATCTTAGAATTCCACGCCGTTTATCTTAGCTTCTATTAGCTTTTGTGAGAGTGACATTTGTTGCACTTGGTCTTGTAATTTTGATATATCATGTAGGATTTCTTCCTTTTCTTCATGAGTCATGCTAGAGCTTTCAGGTTGCTTGCTAGGTGTTTGCATTTTATTTCCTCGGGGCATCAGTTACCGATAATAATGCTCTACTATGCCCTTTGAATTCCTTCAAAATAATTTTTCAAACCAAGCATAAGCAAAAATTTAAAAAATTCTACACACCTTTTAAATTCACTTTGTAGGAGCTAGATATTGCCTCTGATGTATCTCTGTAATTTTGGATCATCCAGTTCTGAAATTGTGATCTGCAGTAGCCCTCTATGTCCTATTTCTAATGCCACTGGTCTAATCCAAATGGATTCTCCAAGGAAGAGTTATGCCCAATCTCCCACAGTGGCCTGATTATAGACTAGTTCAGCAGAGCGAACTTGTACGATGTGCCACATGTCCCTGTTTCTACCTTTGGCTCTAAAAAATATATACGAGAAACTACAACCCATCCTGGTTCTGTACCTTCTTACGAAATTTCAATCTGATGCTCAGAGAGAAGTTATGAGGATTTTCCCCAGGTCACCTGTTTGGAATGTAATTCAGGAGTCTGCAACAAGACCAAATTCCTCAGATCATATCTTCACAAATATAGTGCAAAAAGCTCTGAAATTCGGATCTGAGGTTCAGTGCGATTTCGTTTCAAATGGGTTTTTTTCTGCTTCTGAAACCCTAGAATCCAAATCTCTGATACCAAATGTTATGAAACCAGCTCACAAAAAGATAGAAAAGATAGATCAACTCCTTAGAATTCAACCTCTTCAAGGGGGCAACCTCCTTTACATTACACAAATGAATGATTCTTTGATGATTCAAATGATAAAACCTCCTTTCTATATATAGGAGTCTAAGGAGTCATAATATAACCCAGCCGACCTAACAATAATAATATAAAGGCACAAAAATAAAAATAGAGAGATTCTATGGGGCACAATAAAAACAATATGGGGACAATAGGGGCACAACAATATTAATAAGGGATACAACTACAATATTAATGGGGTAATCACTAGTATTATAGGGACCTAACAAATATGACCATGCGCTATGTTATGAAACCAGCTCACAAAAAGATAGAAAATATAAATCAACGCCTTAGAATTCGACCTCTTCGAGGGGGCAACCTCCTTTACATTACACAAATGAACAATTCTTCGATGATACAAATGACAAGACCTCCTTTATATATATAGGAGTCTAAGGGGTCATAATATATTCAGAGCCGACATAACAATAATAATGTAAGGGCACAATAATAACAATAGTGGGCTTCTATGGGGCACAATAATAACAATAGTGGGCATTTATGAGGAATATATTGGTACAACAATATAATAAGTGGTTGTACTAATAACAATAAGGGGTTACACTAGTAGTATAGGGGCCTAACACGCTAAGTAAATTATTTCGAAAATACATTCATCATCCAACATTATGACTTAGGCTAAAATGTGTTTGGGGGGTTTTTATGAGGAACCATTAATTTTTCCCAATTAAAAGAGTGATTTTACCTTGGAAATGGTTTTGAAGGGAATGAATGAATTATGGAAGGGGTGAATTTTTATGAAGGGGATTTAGCACTTAGGCCTTACAAGTTATTGGGCCGAGGGTTCGGTCCCTCCAGAAGTCAGAGAAATGCTCAATCCTGGTGAGGTATTTGCAAGATAGCTTCAATCCTGGTTGGGTCAATCCGGATTCCATCTTTAGAGATAATGTGGCCTAACAATTTTCCTTCTTCCAACCCAAATAAATATTTCTTTGGGTTCAGAGAGATGCCATATTTTCTGCATTTAAGAAAAACTTTCCTAAGATGATCCAGGTGTTGTTGATTTGATTTTGAAAACACTATAATATCATCAAGGTATATAACCAGGAAATCATGGATTTCCTATGCAAAGGCAATATCCATTGCCCTTTGAAAGGTGGCTCTTGCATTTTTCAATCCAAAGGGAATTTTGACATACATGAAGGTGCCCCATGGTGTTGTGAATGCAGTTTTTGCTTGGTCATCAGGATGGACTAAAATTTGGTTGTAACCCGAGAATCCATCTAAAAGTGGTATCCTAGTACAACCTACTACCCTTTGTAGTATGTGCTCCATTTTAGGTAAGGGATAGTTGTCTTTGAGTGAGACTTTGTTCAAGTTTCTAAGGTCAACACACAGTCTGATTTCTCATGGGGGCAATGATTCCTTCTTCGTACATTTGTTTGATCTCTTCTTTAATGGAAGGTAATAAAACAATATTAATTCTTCTTAGCTTTTGCCTAAAAGGTTTATGATCTTCTTTTAAAGGGATAGTGTGTTGTATAGTATTGGTATCATAGGATTTTAAGTCTTCGTAACTCCAAGCAAAAACATCCTGGAATTATTTCATTAGCTCAATATATTTCAGCTTTTCATTAGGGGGTAATGATTTAGACAATTTTATCAGCTTAGGATTCTCTTGAGTTCCTATGTTTCATTCTTCAATGTCTGCTTTCAAGGGCTCCATTTTAGGATTTTTAGGAATATCATTGGAGTCAAATAAGTCCTCCAAAGGAGTTAATCCCTTGGGTAATTGGTTATCTTTTAGATTTATGACTTTAGTTTCATCATCAATTGTCTCGTCAATATCCATTTGCTTTAAGTCCTGAAAATCTGTTTTTATGAATTTAGTAGGGTGAAGCATGTTTATTCAATTTTTCCAATTTGTTAATGTCTAACTCATTAGTGTGATCAAAATTTGAAACTATGTCTACCTCTATATTAATGCTAGCAAATTCTTCATCCAATGTCAGAAAGTGATTAATCTACTTATCATTTTAAAAAACATGCCAGTTCTTAAGATTAGCAGGTATAGTTGGCCTGTGCTTAACCTCAGCAGTATACTGGTGATTGGGCTGAAAAGGAAATCTGCAGGTGCTGGCAAACATAGCCAGGCTATGAGCTTGCATGTTATGTTTTCTAGGAATGGTTGCAAGCTTGGTTTCTAAAAAAGTGTTAAGGATTTCTACAACTGTACCACTATATAGTCCTAACCTAGGGTCACTGGTTACGTAAACTCCTTTGATATGTTTAACTATCAGTTCAGAATCTCCCATGATTGATACCCTTATAGCTCCTAATCTTTTGACTAGCTTGAGGCCTAGCAGGAGTGTTTCATATTCTGCCATAATGTTTGTACATTTGAAATTTAATCTATAGGCATGTCCCTCTGCATGATCATTTCTAGGTTATGTATCCATACTCCTGCTCCTGCACCTAAGTTGTTTATTGAACCTTCAAACTCTAAATGCCATAAGATTTCATGTTCATAGTTTTCATCCGGGGTAGTGGAACCTTTTTTAGCTAAGGCATCTGGGTTTTCTTTGTCATCTGATATCAATTTGGACTGTTGACTTTTCTTTTACGATTTCTTTTGGTTTTGCTACCATATCATTTGGAGTATCTTCTGGATTAGTTTCTACATTATATAGAATAAAGGAATCCATATCAAAATGCACTGAGTAAATAGAAAAGCTTTGAGGTCTCTCCTGACTACTCACTACATACTTCATTAAAGTTTCTCTATATAGTTTCTTTGGTTGTCCCAAAACAGATATGGTAGCGCATGACATGTCTAATTGTAGAAACCCCTGAATTTGCACCCCAGGATCTGGACAACAATATGCCATACTTGGGTGTAATGTCTGCTACCACTATATCCATGAGTATAGTTTTGGCAGGGTACTGAACCAAAGAGACACACAAACCCTTTATAAGTCCTAAACATCTCACTTGACTCGAATCAAAGGAAAATAAATCCCTGTAGGGTCTAGTGACGTTTAAGTTGAGTTTCTCCATAACAAACTTGGGCATGAGATTGTGCAAGGCACTAGAGTCAAACATGGCATTATGCAAAATCTTGTCATGGATATTAAGACTGACATAGAAGGGTGGTATCCCTCCTTCCATTGGTTTCCCATTTACTTCAGGGCCAAAAATCAACTCGGGTTGGTCATCAAAGAGATTTACAGAGTCTTCATTTTCAGTGATTTTTAATGATTTGTTTATCTAAGACCTGTAAGCATCATGTTTTACCAGTTCTTTGAAAGGAACTGAAATTTTAAGCTTGGCCACCTTTTCTCCAAGATTAAAGGGCAGGATTACTTTGTATGTTTGAACTTTTGGATTTCTGGTAGTAGTGTTTTCTATGTTTTCTTCTCTTTTAGGATTTGGGACATTCTTTGTTGATTTTTCTAATATGATATTTAAAGACTCTTCTACTGTTTCCTTGCAGGGAAATGAAGTGGAAGGTTTTTCATTATTGGGCTGATTATCAGACACATCTTCTATGGTGCGGTTGGGAGGATTTTGATTTATTCTAGAAAGGATCTGAAGAGTTTTTGTCACTGGAATTGTTTTACCCTTTTTAGGTTGATTAGGACCTGTTTTCTAGTTTGGTTATGGGGCATCAATACTTTTTCTGCTTCTTAAATTATACTGCTTATGTACCCCAAAAATAGCAAAGTCATCTCCCTGTCTGAAATCAAATGACTCTCCTGTTTGGGTTTGGAATTGTTGCAATATATGGGACTCTTGGACTCTTGGTCATCCTGAGTTAGGAAAACATCTTCCCCATCATCTAGACCCATTAAATTTATTTGAGTGTCTTGTTCAGGGTCTTCTGAGTGGGAGGCCTCTGCATAGTTTTCTTGGAAAGGTGGTCTGATATACTGGTCAGGAATATTCTTTCTAGCATTTTGGTTCCGATTTTTTCTAAAGTTAGGATTTCTCCCTGAATTAGCCTATTGGCCATCCCAAGGAGATTTTCTTTCAATTGTTTCAACTCTGTCCGACAATCTATCAATTCCTTTAACTATAACATCCATCTTTTGTTCAAAGGGTGTATTCTCTTCTTTTGCAGGTATTCTTCTCTCGTTCCTAGCTTTGGCTCTTTTGGAAAGTAGGTTACCCTCAACACTTACTGCTACACTCTGCATTTCTTCTAGAGTGGGGGGATTCCTTTCTCTTAACTAGAAATCCATATCTGAATCAAATCCATCAGGAAATTTGATCAGGGCAAAACTAGGTGGGGGTCTAAGGTCGAGTGGAATGTCACTATAAACACTATTGAACCTAGTGCAATAATCCTGAATGGTCTCATGAGGTCGCCTTTTAAGGTTCTCATATTCAGATAAAATCTACAGGGGGTCCTTCCTTTTCTCCCACCTATTCAAGAATTGTTGGTAGAGAATTCTTAGACTATCTATACTTTGGTGAGCTAAAGATCTAAACCAGGTTCTAACTTCCCCAGTCAGACTCTGAACAAAAATTATCATTTGAACATCAACTATGTCAATTTCATATATCTCAAAATAGTCGGTCATTTTCTTAGTGTGCTGCTGAGCTGTGTAGGTTTCAGTGCCATCAAAAGTAGTAATTTTACTTTGATAGTCCTGAGGCATGGCACCTAGGGGAGCAGGCATCACAATGGGAGCATATTTATTGGTCGTGATTCTAGGTTGGGTATTAGTATGAACGAGATTTGGGGTAACAGGAGGTGTTTGGGTTGTGGAGGAAGAACTAGAGGTAGTGGTGGGATAGTGAGTGATGATTGGTGGGAGAGGAAGTGAAGGGATGAAGGGAGCAGTGGAATGGATTTCAGAAGAGTGAGGGAATAGTGATGAACTAGCAGAAAGAGAGGTAGTTTCAGAAATTTCAAGTGTTCTATCGGTGGTAAGAGATGAATGAGTGAAATTCTGCAGATATCGATCAATTGAAAAATTGGCTCGTTGGGTTTCAAGTTCTTTGAGGAATTATGGATCTTGGACTAGGTCCAATAGTTCACTGTCAGATGTGGTTCTAAATAGAGAGAGTTCAAAATATTCGTCAAAAGGAAGATCTTCTAGGAAAATCCACTCAACAAGACATGATTGTGATCTGAACAAAGGTTTGGGTCTCAATGAACTTTCTTGTCTTCTAAAGATTCTTGGAATCGGGTTGGGATTTTCAAACACAGAGGGAGGATTTGGATCAGGGTTAACCTTGGTGTAATGAGTTCTTCTTGAAGCTAGATTTCGATCCTTTCAATGCTATTCTTTGTGGATTTTTTAAAATAACTTCTATCACTCCTTCAAGATACTTCAAATTAAGCTTTTTAGGTTTCTTAAAGGTTTGTTTCAAGTAAGGATTAGTTCTTCCCCAGTGGAGTCGCCACTATGTTATCACTCAGATTTTCATTAGAAGTTTTCAAAAGAAGGAAAAGATCCAAGTTAATTACAAACCAATCTTTTAAGTGTCGATCCTAACCGATCTATACTCAGATAGGGCTCTCTTTTTATGATTTAGCTATGTTTGAAAAGATTTTAGGCTAGTATTAATGTTCCGTGAGGTTGTTTTGTTTGAGAGTGGTGGAGTTCTGAAAAAAATGGACAAACTAGGCTTTTAGGCCATTAGGCTATGGAGTCAATCAAGGATAATTCACTGGATTAAGTCAAATTGATAAGGTATGAGTTCAACAGGTAGGATAGCAGAATAAAACAAACTTTGGGGCTTTAATGGATGATATTTCTTCTCAAAACTAGAGGGCAATTAAGAATCCTCAAGTTAGGATTAGAAAGAGGAAAGGAAGATAGATCAACTAGCAGAGGGAAACTAATAATCCTATACCAGGGACTTATTAGAGAAAAAATACAGGGATAGAGGAGCAGTTAAGAATTCCTTTATCGAAATGGTTTAGAACAAAACATAGAAATGGTAAACTGTTGATAGCAGAGAGCAATAAAGCTAATTCTGATACAGTTTGACTATTTTACCATTTAGATTTAAGATGCATGAAACATTGAAACATATAGAAAACACCTCAAATCAAAAGGATAGAATACTTATTTGTAATTATACTGCAGGAGAATCTGATGAAATGTCCTAAACTTTCATTCCTTTTCCAGCAAAAATCCAATTTTGAGTACAAAAGCTTTCTCAGCTTGATAGCATAGATTTACAGAGATGTTATAGAATCCACCCACAATACTTCGAATGGATAAGTATTTATACAAAATTTACATCAAAAATATCTCGTAACCATATGAGATATATTCTAGGGAATACAAAATATCTTTTAAAAAAAGATAGAGACATATGTAAAATTGATTGCTGCTGTCGCTTTATTTATGAATGAGCTGGAGGTTGAAACTCGGATTTTCCCCTTGTTGTTGCTTTAGTAATTGTGTGCTGGATCTTTGCTTACTTTTACCTACTTATACTCTTTATTTGTTCCTGACACTCTTTACCTGTTTACCAACCTTTGCCTTAGTAAATATTTCTATTTACCTCAGAGTTACCATAGTAAATTATAGGATATCGGTCATGCTGGTCCACCATTCTTCATTTGGTATCTTCATCCTAATCAATTTCCTGTATACTTCGTCAGCTTCAGTATATTTTGCAAAATTGGGCTGGTCTGTGAATAGGTGCTTCACTTCATGCTCAATATAGAAAATATTTCCAAAACCATCATACAACACTTTTCCTGTAGGTAGTGATTTCGCTGTGGAAGAGTTGGCTTGACTTTTGGCTTGTTTGTGTAGTTTCTCAATGTAGTCCTCACGAGTCATCAGCATGCCATTTATGACCAGTGGACTTGGAAGTCCTTTATCTCTTAGAATGTCATATTTTACCATAAAATCATCTATGTCTTCTTGAATACTTTGACATCTTCTATCCAGGTTCAGCATTAAGTTCTTCTTAGTAAGAACTTTCTTAATTTCAAGGATAGTACTTGTTCAATCCTCGATATCCCATTGTTCCAGCTGTTGCTTGCTTTTTCTATTCAAGAAGTTTATCAATTGGGTTGCCTCTTTAGGTTTCTCTTCAAATTCTCCCCTAGTCTCCTGTATAGCCTCTGTAGCTAGTTTAACTAACTCGATTTGTTAAAAAATGATCTGAATAGCAGACCAAATATCATTGATAGAATCAATGATATTGGTCCATAAAATCCATCTAATATATTTTAAAGGATTTTCCAATGTTAAGTCCTGCTCTAATGTCTTGATTCTTTCATTCATTCTTCTATTTTCTCTCTCTTCTTCAGTGTAATTAATCTATGATAGCTCATAATTTCTTTCCAAGCTAGTAACCGTTTCTTTTAGTTTCTTGGATTTTCACTTCCTCCATGGACTTTATTAAATCCTCTGTTTCCTTTGTTGAAGTTGTTGCTGCTTCTGATGTACTTGTTGTTATTGTTGTTGCTAGGGTTGTTGCTAGGGGAATGTTGGGTGCCAAAGATGCTGCAATAGTAGATGGCATTGCTGTAGAAACCATGGGTATTACAGTTTGAGGAATGGTGGTTGGCTCACCCTGTTTGGACTGCAAAGCTTTTCCTAGTTCTTGCTCTTTTTCTTTCAACTGTTCATTCAACTTAAGGATCAAGTCCATAAGTTCTTCCTCATTTTGTTTCTCAATTACTTCCACATTTTGTGGATGTATGAGGGGAGGGAGTTTAAGTTGTTTCCTGAGTGCAAGAATGTCCTCATTCTTTTTCTTTATCAAATTTTCAGCTGCTTTAAAATCTTTTGGATCATTTCCCAACTCAATCACCAGGTCTTCCAATGATTTTATCCTGGTGTCCTTAGCCTAAGAAAAGGCTTTCACCAACTGTAACTATGTTGTAGTATTATCAGAGAATTCTGCAACTGATGAGCAATGATGGTTGTACTGGTCAATGTGGAATAGACCATCTCACCCGTTTGCTTATGGATCTTGATTTGATTAATTGGGTGGATGTCTTTGGTAAGAACTTCAAAATTTATTTTCAAATAATCAGCCATGGATTTTGGTTGTTTACTGTTGGCTTCGAAAAACTCATCTGCATCTTTCCCTCTTTGATGTCAAAGGATGACATCAACCTTTTCTGACTTGTAGGAGCCATTTTTAGATAGTGGGCATAGGTTTGAGCATTGAGTTTCTCATTCCTAGCTTTATTCTCTTTGTACTTTTCTTTCAAATCCTGGCTCTGCTCTGAAGCTGTTTTGAGTGATGACATTTCTACACTTTGTTGCCTGCTTAGTGCCTGTGTTTGAGAGGTAGATGGTGTATCCCCTACTAATGTTGTTTGTACTGTGTCACTCCTTGTCTCTTCATATTCCTGTTCAAACAGAGGATTCAATCTCTGCCTCTTCACATATACCTGGTCCAATGGCACTGTAGAGGGGTTGGCCTCATTCCTACTTCTTTTTTAAATTCTCTCCACATTAAGAGGGGTCTGCAATACTGGAGGGTTGCCCATGTTTGTATCAATCTGGGTCAACTCCTTAGAGTGCTCTGTGACCCTAAATATTTTCCTTGTCTTGAAGTCTCAGGTTGTCCTAATGTTTGTGCACTATGCTCCTCTGTTGGTCTTTGCGAAGATTCTTTAGGCACCTGTTCAAAGGAATCTAGATCAAGTCTTTTTCTCCAAATCTTTCATAACATTTTCTACTTCAACTTGTTCACTTTCTTGTTCTAAAGTGTTCCTTCCACCCATTCATTTTCATTTTCATATTGTTCTATCTCTGGAATTCTATGATGGATGTAGGGGGATAGTTTATGCTTTTGACTTCTGTCACAGATAAAGCTATGTGGATCATAATGCTAGATGAAACTCTTTTTCAATCTCAATCTCTCAAGTATTTCCTCTGCATCTTTCCCTGCCTTTCTGTTATTGCAAATAAATGGGCCTAGGTGATCCTTTATCCTTAGTTGAGCTTTCTTCTTAGCCTTCATAAAGTGGATTTCATCAGAATTAATCATTTGCCTGTAGTACTCCAAGGCAAATAATCGCATGGGAAGGTATTTGGGCAGTTTAAAGGGAGGTAGCTCACACCCATAAATTCTGATCTCGGTGTGGTTGTGGTACAAGTACCAGTCCCCAACCTTGTATTGCTTGGATAACTGAAGAATTCTCTTAATATCATCACTGGTTCTGGGAGGGGCCCCTCCTATCAACATGATAGTTACAGGATGCACAAACTGATCAATAAAATGTGTATAAGGATAGGGTGAAGAAGGTGAATTGTGATAAATAGAAGTCCAGAAGAGGACTGACCTGGGGTTCCCTCTAGTGTCAAGATTTTGTATAGAGAAAGGGAATTTATCAGATTGGTAGTAGAGGAAAAGATGATACAGGACTGAAGAATATTTAAATAACCTCTCATTCTCTAATCTCATGAATTGGTCATGCATCTTATCAACAATGAATGTAGCATAGTCAAATTTGGCTGCAGGAGGTTGACTAGGGGTGAAAATAGACATGTAGGCTAAGGTCAACTCATCTACATACTCATTAGTAGTAAAACCCAAAATGCAAGCAATCATGGTGATGATATCCTTGCCCATACTTGTAAAGAAGCTTGACATGTAAGGAGGGGGGTGTTTTGGCCTATATCTTTCTTCCATGAAAGTTTGGTTAATTTCGGAACTATACAGCCTTGAAGATTTCTCAAGTAAATCGGAAATGGAGAGGGGAGTGAGGTCTTGGCCAGGCTGTAATTGCAACATTTCATTTATAGACTCAGTTGTAATGGTGAAAATGACTTTCCTGTCAGGGGACATTACAGCTCTCAGATTGGGGTCATAGTTTGCATGGCATTGGTGGACAACATCTGGGAAAATATGGACAATGGGGAATTGACATTTAGGTAGGTTTGACTCCCAAAGACCTATTCTATCAGCATTGTTTAGATAATTGTCCCGATACTTGCAGTGTAGCTTCAAGGGAGTTTCATCGAAATTAAGGTCGTTGATTTGAAAGTCTTTATTGGCCAAGGGAAGGTGGTCCAAATCCCTATCGGGAGTAGTGATTGGCATGACATTTAGGGCGACAAAAACCTCCATCCTTGGTTCTTGTGTATTCAAGGAAGAAAGGTGGGGTTTTCAAGGATTTTAGATAAAACAGATGCTTGGGGAATCCTTGAAGCTAAGAAACAACTTAATTGTATTGAATCACTTGAGTTTAGAGCAATTTAATGGAGGTTTCAGTACAAAAACAAGGTTTCTGAGAAGGAAATGTGGTAAATACCTGTTTATGGTCGACTAAGGGGACAAATGGCTGTGGTGAATGCTTTGCTGGGTGCACA
Source organism: Pinus taeda (assembly GCA_000404065.3). Taxonomy (NCBI): domain Eukaryota; kingdom Viridiplantae; phylum Streptophyta; class Pinopsida; order Pinales; family Pinaceae; genus Pinus; species Pinus taeda. The sequence goes on along the minus strand of APFE030354226.1, from coordinate 153,018 downwards.
CAGTAGTCTGCAGTGGCCTAGAGTTCAGCAACTGATGGTGGTTGGTGGTTGGGAGTAAGTTGCTGGTCAAGACGTATTATGTGTGTGCATGGTAGGCAAGAGTTTCTTTTTCCGGTAAAAAGTGAAAACGATGAGTATTTTTGTCTTTATGCACAAAGTCAATGGCTTTTGGCGGGTGAATGGGAAAATGACAGTTGGTTTAATTAACCAATGGGACACTTTGTCGTTTAGCGGAGGCAGTAAACAGGAGCGGTAATGGTTTTCATTGCACAGCTTTTGGGAGGTTGGTGGTTTTGGCAGAGGGTCCCGCGATGCCACAAATTGAATGACACGTAGCATTGGAGAAAAGTCAAAACAACTCATATCACATGGTTAACGTTCGACCAAAAGGCTCGCACGATATGAGCGAGAGTTGTTGGATGAGGGAGGGCAAATCGAACGACAGTCGGTGGCGGAAAGTGTTCAAGAGTTAATGGAGGGGCCCAATGGCATAATCAACATAATTATATTGACTTTAATTATATCGGGGATGATATGATTGGACGAATGAAGGACTAATAATTTTAATGATATTAGGGGTGATTGTATTGGCGGAGAGGCTATTAATTAATCTAGATGACTAATTAATTCCTTTTTTGACGTGTCGAGGGGTTTTCGCTCTTAATTAGTCGTGGTTCGATTAATTAATCCAACTTTAATTAACTTAATTTATGGTTTATTTTTCAAACCATGGGGCGGGATATTTAACATTTGGCATTTTAATTAAATATATGGGAAAGGGGTTTATTTTTAGAGAGTTAAATATAATACACGTTAAAGTTAATATGACCATGCGCTAAGTAAATGCTTTCGAAAATACATTCATCATCCAACATTATGACTTATTCTAAAATGTGTTTGGGGGGGTTTTATGAGGAACCATTAATTTTTCCCAAGTAAAAGAGTGATTTTACCTTGGAAATGGTTTTGAAGGGAATGAATGAATTATAGAAGGGGTGAATTTTTATGAAGGGGCTTTAGCACTTAGGCCTTACAAGTTATTGGGCCGAGGGTCCGGTCCCTCCAGAAGTCAGAGAAATGCTCTGAGCCCTTTTAACTTTCAGGTTGTTGGTGCCTTTAGTACTTATGGGAAATTAGTAAAATATAGGGAAAAATGAGTGAGGAGAGTAATCAATTTGACTTTTGTCTATGATGTAAATGTCTTCATTGTCATCCATATCTTTAAGTGCTTTTGATGATGAAAGTATGTGTTTTGATATCTGGATAATCATTCATCATATATAATTCTGCAACCATTCATCTACATACCCTACCTACTTATCCTACCATTTTTCCTCCTTTTATTAGGGTGCACTTAAACTGGAAAACCCTTATCAAAACCTTTTCTTTTCTTTTACAATGGTATTCTAAGTCTAACCTTATTACATCCAAGGGCTCAGATTAAACTGTTGAGCTCCTTTTATTCACTCTACCTATCTACTTATCTGCAAGATTAAACAGTTTGGCCAGATTTTATTCTCTACCTCTAAGCATGAAATTCAAAACAAGGAATAACCAAGATTAAACTATTTGGTTACCATGGATTGTGGCATAAGTAACAAGTTGCACATAATCATTTATACAAAAATTGAAATAGTAGTGGCATTTTGACTTGCACACTTTCATGGTATTTTTATTTTTCTTGGAGTTCATTTTTTATTTTTTCTGACCTTTTCATTCTTTTTGCCCTTTGATTTTTCTTTTAGGGCATACCCTTTTTACATTTTTTTATTTTTTTAATTTTTTTTACAAATATGGAAAACATTTGCAGAAAGCAAAGGCATGTACATATTTCAGAGCTAAACCAAGTCAATCATGATATATGACACCTATTGGTATAGGAACATAACATTGGCTCCACTTGGGGATGGATTTTCCTGGTGGAAAGTCAAGAATTGTAGATCAATGGCCTTTGAAAGACTTTGATTGTGCTTTGCAAATCTCCTTTATCTTGTTGCTTTATTGATATTTACTTACAGTAACACTTTTGAATCTTAGGGCCTTCTCTTCGGGCTTCAACTCCGAAATTACCATCCAATCAACACTGAACATTATGGAGGATATAGTATGTACAACTGAACTCGTAAAATTAGTAAATTGGGTCAATGTAGTGCTTTAACATTCGACCATTAACTGGTCCTCCTTCGACCTTTGCACCATCTAATTATTTAAGAAAATATGAATTATTTCCTCTAAAAGCATATATTATGTATGGACCTTTCACAGGAAGTCAAACTTCCCATGTTTCCCTTTGTCCTCTCTTCTTGAATCCCACTTTAACACTTTGTCTCCCAGATATAAGTCTTCTACTTTGGTCCTTTTGTCAAATATCTTCTTAATTTTTTCTTGCAGTGCTTGGGTTCCGTTGTATACTTCCTCCCTGGTTTGCTATAAATGGATAGTCTAGTTAATTCTCCTCTATATATCATTTGGTTCCACTTGGGCTTCTTGAAGTAATTTCATGACTGGAACTCCTAAAGATGAGGGAAAAACTGCCTCCATCCCATATACTAGCTCATAGGGGCTAGTTCCAATGGATTTCTTAGTTGTAAGTCTATCTTCCCACAAAGAATTGATTAATTTCTTGTTCCAAGTTTTCTTATTGTCTTCCAATAGTTTTTTGATAATATTCATTAGAATTTTATTGGAGGATTCTGCAAGTCCATTCCCTTGAGGATAGTAAGCTGTGGAATGACCAAGTGTTATATGATACTTGTGACAGAAATCAATCATTTTCTTGACATGAAGGCTGCAACATTATCTGTGATGATTTTGTTAAGACAACCAAACATAGAAAGAATATTAGCCTCTAGAAAACCTATTATTACAGTATCAGTGGCTTGTCTAGAGGGAATAACTTCTATCCATTTGGTAAAGAAATCTGCTGCAGTGAGTATCCATTTATGCTGAGTAGAAGAGGGTGGATAGATTTCTCCAATGAAGTCAAGACCCCATTGTTTTTTTTTTCTCGGTAAAACTAATCTATTATATACAGAAACAGAGTACAATTGCAATAAAACTGTCAAAAAGAACCAGCTGCCTGGAGGTAATGGCAGCGTGGAGCAGCAATGATCGCAGTTTAAGAGGACAAACCAGACCATTAGTCTATCCCACGCAGGGGCTAGAGGAATAAAAAAGACCATTCTCGCGCAGGGGATTTCAAATTTTTTTTGACACAGAGCAGTATCCATCCATGTAGAAAACCAAACCCTGAACACCGACAAATTCCCTACAGCATTGACACATTGACACATTGACACATAGCCAAAAAATGGAATAGACAAAATCTCTCCCTTACAGGCCACGTAACCTGAGAAGGAGCCGCAATTAATCTTCAGGAACCTCCTCCACGATCCTGCACCAGTCGTATTCCTCCATGTCCTGTGCTTGGACCTCCTCTGCTGCAGTCGTGACAAGCTCCATCTTGACGTCCTCCTTCTGGCTGGATGGGCTTTCCGTTACCTTCACGGGATCTACAGAGGGCGTCTCCATAGCTCTCGTGGTTTCAACTGGTGGTGTAATCTCCCTTTGAGCACTGGATTCACCCTCTTCTTGGGCCTCCTCAATGAAAAGCACCGAAACATGGGCGTTGATCCAGGAGCGGTTCAGAGAGGAATTGAAAGTGAAAATTGCTAAGCCAAAGGAGGGCGAGGAAGAGGACCCAGGATAGCTGGCTTCCAGAAATTGGCTAGGCCTAAGAAAACTTGCTCCTTCGGCATGAGGGCAATGGCAGTGGCAATGGCAATGGTGGGAGGTCTCCGCATCGACTGAAGGGCGCAAGGACCCACCACGGGTGGTGCCTCGACGGCTGAGCATTCGCTGTCGAGGCCGAACCATAATTGCAGAGCTGGACAGAGCCGAATTGGATTTCAAAATACAGAGTGAATCAAACGCAGGCGGTGGAGTGGACCTAACAGATGGGTGAGAATCCTGTAGGAGATTCATATAACCAACAGACGAACAGAGGCCGAGAATGACCTGAGAATTCAGAATTGAGCGAATGGCCTGAGAATTCGGACCAGGGCTCAACCCCAACAGCTCTAGAGGTAGCAGTAGAACCCTGAGCCAAGCCTGAATTAACATGGTAAATCCAATGCTGCAGCCGTTAATATTGCGTCTGCACTTACCTCGAAGCACTCCCGCCATTACTATGGCATTCATGGGAGCCGAGGAGCCGAGTCTTGTTTTGCAGTTAGAGTTGGACGGAGCGTTAATGCTCCTCTGTTGCGGTCTTTTGTTTCTGAACCTGTGCCGTCGAGAATGTCCCTTCCCCCATGTGGACACAGCGCTTCTGCGCATGCCGGGCAGGTGCCCATCACTGCTTGCCTGTCCCATCACTTTACTTTTAGCCTTAAGCACCCGCATCCGGGGGTCAAGACCCCATTGTTGAAAAGGTTTTTATGTGGAAATAGGTTTCAAAGGTAGGGGTAAAAGTTTTTTTTGCCTTCGAAGATCTGGCATTTATGGCAGGAAGTTACAAATTTTTTAACATCTGTAAACAAGGTTGACCAGTAAAATCCAGCTCTTAGAATTTTTTTAGCAATTGATTTCCAGTAGAGATGTCCACCACAATCCCCTGCATGAAATTCTTGGAGTACTTTGTCAGATTCTTCTTTTAATAAACAGTTCAACAAAATACCTTCATGATTTTGCAAAACAAAGTATTATCTATAATGCAAAATTTTGAAGCTTTCATTTTCAAAAACCTACTCTTAGTTCTGGATAATCCTAGAGGAGCCTGCAGGTTTTGTAGAACATATATAATATCAGCGTACCAGGGGGAATCTAGAAAGGGCTCACTGATTTGTGGAGTCACCATCACCTGTTCGTTATCCAATTCTGCAATAAGATTTATGTATAGGGCTTGGCAATTTGTTTCTGCCATGAGTTTGGCCAACCCCTAACCTTTAATTAACTTGGTAGGTTTTATCTCTAAATCATATTCTAAAAGAGTAGCTATCTATTTTCCCCTCTTGCTACCAAATCCATCATGTGCCAGGATGTCTTTGACTACAGTGTTGGGAACATAAGCTATTACATGAGAATACAAAATATACACTATGAAATCCTTAATAGCTTTACCAAAGCAAAATCTTGTTTCTCCATTGTTTTATACTTTAACAAGGCATCTCTAAGAGCCTTACTGAAAAAGGCTATTGGTTCTTCACATCCTTGATCATCCTTTTGTAGTAAGACTGCAACTATGGTGTGTTCTGATGCAAAATAAAATATAATGAAGTCTTTGTCAAATTTTGGGCTTGTAAGGACTAGTGTTTGAGTTAAGGCTAATTATATTTCTTCGAATGATTTTTTAGCCTCTATTGTCCACTTAATAGTCGAATCTTTTTTCAACATGTTATTCAATAATCTAACTAGTTCAGCTAAGTTAGAGATGAATCTTCTTAAAAAAAATATTTTCCCTAAAAATGCCTAAAGTTCTTTAATGTTTCTTGGGTGAGGTATTTGCAAGATAGCTTCAATCCTGGTTGGGTCAATCCGGATTCCATCTTTAGAGATAATGTGGCCTAACAGTTTCCCTTCTTCCAACCCAAATAAAGATTTCTTTGGGTTCAGAGAGATGCCATATTTTATGCATTTAAGAAAAACTTACCTGAGATGATCCAGGTGTTGTTGATCTGATTTTGAAAACACTGTAATATCATCATGTTATATAACCAAGAAATCATGGATTTATTTTGCAAAGGCAATATGCATTTCCCTTTGAAAGGTGGCTCCTGCATTTTTCAATCCAAAGGGCATTTTGACATACATGAAGGTGCCCCATGCTATTGTGAATAAAATGTTTGCTTGGACATCACGATGGACTAAAATTTGGTTGTAACCCGAGAATCCATCTAAAAGTGAAATCCTAGTAGAACCTACTACCCTTTGTAATATGTGATCCATTTTAGGTAAGGGATAGTTGTCTTTGAGTGAGACTTTGTTCAAGTTTCTAAGGTCAACACACAGTCTGATTTCTCCTGTTTTCTTTCTTGTAGGGACAAGATTAGATACCCAATCTGAAAACCTAATGGGGGCAATGATTCCTACTTCATACATTTGTTTGATCTCATTTTCAGCGGAAGGTAATAAAACAGGATTAATTCTTCTTAGCTTTTGCCTAAAAGGTCTTTGATCTTCTTTCAAAGGGATAGTGTGTTGTATAATACTGGTATCATATGATTTTAAGTCTTCGTAACTTTAGGAAAAAACATCCTGGAATTATTTCATTAGCTCAATATATTTTAACTTTTCATCAGGGGGTAATGATTTAGGCAATTTTATCAGCTTAGGATTCTCTTGAGTTCCTATGTTGCATTCTTCAATGTTTGCTTTCAAGAGCTCCATTTTAGGCTTTTTAGGAATATCATTGGAGTCAAATAAGTCGTCTAAAGGAGTTAATCCCTTGTGTAATTGGTTATCTTTTAGATTTATGACTTAAGTTTCATCATCAATTATTTCATCAACATCCATTTGCTTTAAGTCCCGAATATCTGTTTTTATGAATTTAGTAGGGTGAAGCGTGTTTATTAATTTTTCTTCCAATTTGTTAATGTCTAACTCATTAGTGTGATCAAAATCTAAAACTATGTCTACATCTATATTAATGCTAGCAAATTCTTCATCTAATGTCAAAAAGTGATTAATCTGCTTATCGTTTTCAAAAACTTGCCTAAGATGATCCAGGTGTTGTTGATCTGATTTTGAAAACACTATAATATCATCAAGGTATATAACCAGGAAATCATGGATTTCCTATGCAAAGGCAATATCCATTGCCCTTTGAAAGGTGGCTCCTGCATTTTTCAATCCAAAGGGCATTTTGACATACATGAAGGTGCCCCATGGTGTTGTGAATGCAGTTTTTGCTTGGTCATCAGGATGGACTAAAATTTGGTTGTAACCCGAGAATCCATCTAAAAGTGTAATCCTAGTACAACCTACTACCCTTTGTAGTATGTGATCCATTTTAGGTAAGGGATAGTTGTCTTTGAGTGAGACTCTGTTCAAGCTTCTAAGGTCAACACACAGTCTGATTTCTCCTGTTTACTTTCTTGTAGAGACAAGATTAGATACCCAATCTAAAAACCTAATGGGGGAAATGATTCCTACTTCGTACATTTGTTTGATCTCTTCTTTAATGGAAGGTAATAAAACAATATTAATTCTTCTTAGCTTTTGCCTAAAAGGTTTATGATCTGCTTTTAAAGGGATAGTGTGTTGTATAATACTGGTATCATAGGATTTTAAGTCTTCGTAACTCCACGCAAAAACATCCTGGAATTATTTCATTAGCTCAATATATTTCAGCTTTTCATTAGGGGGTATTGATTTAGACAATTTTATCAGCTTAGGATTCTCTTGAGTTCCTATGTTGCATTCTTCAATGTTTGCTTTCAAGGGCTCCATTTTAGGCTTTTTAGGAATATCATTGGAGTCAAATAAGTCCTCCAAAGGAGTTAATCCCTTGGGTAATTGGTTATCTTTTAGATTTATGACTTAAGTTTCATCATAAATTATTTCATCAACATCCATTTGCTTTAAGTCCCGAATATCTGTTTTTATGAATTTAGTAGGGTGAAGCGTGTTTATTAAATTTTCTTCCAATTTGTTAATGTCTAACTCATTAGTGTGATCAAAATCTAAAACTATGTCTACATCTATATTAATGCTAGAAAATTCTTCATCTAATGTTAGAAAGTGATTAATCTGCTTATCGTTTTCAAAAACTTTCCAGTTCTTAAGATTATCAGGTATAGCTTGCTTGTGCCTAACCTCAGCAGTATACTGGTGATTGGGCTGAAAAGGCAATTTGCAGGTGCTAGCAAACATAGCGAGGCTATGAGCTTGCATGTTATGTTTTCTAGGAATGGTTGCAAGCTTGGCTTCTAAAAAAGTGTTAAGGATTTCTACAACTGTACCTCTATACAGTCCTAACCTAGGGTCTTTGGTTATGTAAAATCCTTTAATATGTTTAACTTTCAGTTTAGAATCTCCCATGATTGATACCCTTATAACTCCTAATCTTTTGACTAGCTTGAGGTCTAGCATGAATGCTTCATATTCTGCCATATTGTTTGTACATTTGAAATTTAATCTATAGGCATGTCCCTCTGCATGATCATTTTATAGGTTATGTATCCATACTCCTGCTCCTGCACCTAATTTGTTTACTGAACCATCAAACTCTAAATGCCATAAGATTTCATGTTCATAGTTTTCTTCCGGGGCAGTGGAATCTTTCTTAGCTAAGGCATCTGGGTTTTCTTTGTCATCTGATATCTCTTGAATTTGGACTGTTGACTTTTCTTTTACGATTTCTTTTGGTTCTGCTACCATATCATTTGGAGTATCTTCTAGATTAGTTTCTGCATTATAGAGAATAAAGGAATCCATATCAGAATGCACTGAGTAAATAGGAAAGTTTTGAGGTCTCTCCTGACTACTCACTACATACTTCATTAAAGTTTCTCTATATAGTTTCTTTGGTTGTCCAAAAAACAGATATGGTAGCTTATGACATGTCTAATTGTAGAGACCCCTGAAGTTTGGCACCCTAGGATCTGGACAACGGCATGCCATACTTGGGTGGAATGTCTGCTACCACTATATCCATGAGTATAGTTTTGGCAGGGTACTGAACCAAAGAGACACACAAATCCTTTATAAGTCATAAACATCTCACTTGAATCAAATCAAAGGAAAATAAATCCCTATAGGGTCTAGTGATGTCTAAGTTGAGTTTCTCCATAACAGACTTGGGCATGAGACTGTGCAAGGCACCATAGTCAAACATGGCATTATGCAAAATCTTGTCATGGATATTGAGACTAACATAGAAGGGTGGTATCCCTCCTTCCATTGGTTTCCCATTTACTTCAAGGCCAAAAATCAACTCGGGCTGGTCATCAAACAGATTTATAGAGTCTTCGTTTTCAGTGATTTTTAATGATTTGTTTATCTAATACCTGTAAGCATCATGTTTTACCAGTTCTGTCAAAGGAACTGAAATTTTAAGCTTGGCCACCTCTGCTCCAAGATTAAAGGGCAGGATTACTTTGTCTGTTTGAAATTTTGGATTTCTGGCAGCAATGTTTTCTATGTTTTCTTCTCTTTTAGGATTTGGGACATTCTTTGCTGATTTTTCTAATCTAATCTTTAAAGACTCTTCTATTGTTTCCTTGGAAGGAAATGAAGTGGAAGGTTTTTCATTATTGGGCTGATTATTAGACATATCTTCTATGGTGGGGCTGGGAGGATTTTGATTTGTTCTAGAAAGGATCTGAAGTGTTTTTGTCACTAGAACTATTTTACCCTTTTTAGGTTGATTAGGACCTGTTTTCTGGTTTGGTTCTGGGGCATCAATACCTTTTCTGCTTCTTAAATTATACTGCTTATGTACCTCAAAAATAGCAAAGTCATATCCCTATCTGAAATCAAATGACTCTCCTGTTTGGGTTTGGAATTGTTGCAATATATGGGACTCCTGGTCGTCCTAAGTTAGGAAGACATCTTCCCCATCATCTAGACTCATTAAATTTATTTGAGTGTCTTGTTCAGGGTCTTCTGAGTGGGAGGCCTCTGCATAGTTTTCTTGTAAAGGTGGTATGATATTATGGTCAGGAATATTCTTTCCAGCATTTTGGTTCTGATTTTTTCTAAAGTTAGGATTTCTCCTTGAATTAGCCTGTTGGCCATCCCAAGGAGATTTTCTTTCAATTGTTTCAACTCTGTCCAACAATCTATCCATTCCTTTAACTATAGCATCCATCTTTTGTTCAAAGGGTGTATTCTCTTCTTTTGTAGGTATTCTTCTCTCATTCCTAGCTTTGGCTCTTTTGGAAAGTAGGTTAGCCTCAACACTTACTGCGACACTCTGCATTTCTTCTAGAGTGGGGGGGTTCCTTTCTCTTAACTGGAAAGCCATATCTGAATCAAATCCATTAGGAAATTTGATCAGGGCTAAACCAGGTGGGGGTCTAAGGTCGAGTGGAATGGCACTATAAACACTATTAAACCTAGTGCAATAGTCCCCTTTTAAGGTTCTCATATTCAGATAAAATCTACAGGGGGTCCTTCCTTTTCTCCCACCTATTCAAGAATTGTTGGTAGAGAATTCTTAAACTATTTATACTTTGTGGGGCTAAAGATCTAAACCAGGTTCTAACTTCCCTAGTCAGAATCTAAACAAAAATTCTCATTTGAACGTGAACTGTGTCAATTTCATATATCTCAAAATAGTCGGTCATTTTCTTGGTGTGCTGCTGAGCTGTGTAAGTTCCAGTGCCATCAAAAGTAGTAATTTTACTCTGATAGTCCTGAGGCATAGCACCTAGGGGAGCAGGCATCACAAGGGGAGGATATCTATTGGCCATGATTCTAGGTTGGGTATTAGTATGAATGGGAGTTCGGGTAACATGAGGTGTTTGGGTTGTGGAGGAAGAACTAGAGGTAGTGGTGGGATGGTTAGTGATGATTGGTGGGAGAGGAAGTGAAGGGATGAAGGGAGGGGTGGAATGGATTTCAGAAGAGTGAGGGAATAATGATGAACTAGCAGAAAGAGAGCTAGTTTCAGAAAGTTGAGGTGTTCTATCGGTGGTAAGAGACGACTGAGTGGAATTTTGCAGATATTGATCAACTGACAAATTGGATTGTTGGGTTTCAAGTTCTCTGAGGAATTCTGGATCTTGGACTAGGTCCAATAGTTCACTGTCAGATGTGGTTCTAAACAGAGAGAGTTCAAAATGTTCGTCAAAAGGAAGATCTTCTAGGAAAAGCCACTCAATAGGACATGATTGTGATCTGAACAAGGGTCTGGGGCTCAATGAACTTTCTTGTCTTCTAAAGATTTTTGGAATCAGGTTGGAATTTTCAAACAGAGGGGGACGATTTGGATCAAGGTTAGCCTTGGTGTAATGAGTTCTTCCTGAAGCTAGATTTCGAGCCTTTCAATGCTATTCTTTATGGATTTTTTAAAATAACTTCTATCACTCCTTTAAGATACTTCAAATTAAGCTTTTTAGGTTTCTTAAAGGTTTGTTTCAACTGAGGATTAATTCTTCCCCAGTGGAGTCGCCACTATGTTATCACTTAGATTTTCCTTAGAAGTTATCAAAAGAAGGAAAAGATCCAAGGTATCTACAAACCAATCTTTTAAGTACAGATCCTAGCTGATCTATACTTAGAGAGGGCTCTCTCTTTATGATTTAGCTATGTTTGAAAATATTTTAGGCTAGTGTTAATGTTCAGCGAGGTTGTTTTGTTTGAGAGTGGTGGAGTTCTGAAACAAATGGGAAGACTAGGCTTTTAGGCCATTGGGCTATGGAGTCAATCAGGGATAATTCACTGGATTAAGTCAAAAATTGCTAAGGTATGAGTTCAACAGGCAAGATAGCAGAATAAAAACAAACTTTTGGGCTTGAATGGATGATATTTATTCTCAAAACTAGAGGGCAATTAAGAATCCTCAAGTTAGGATTTGAAAGAGGAAAGGAAGATAGGTCAGCTAGCAGAGGGCAATTAAGAATCCTATACCAAAGACTTATTAGAGAAAAACTACAGGGATATAGGAATAGTTAAGAATTCCTTTATCGAAATAGTTTAGAAGAAAACATAGAAATGGTAAATTGTTGATAGCAGAGAGCAATAAAGCTAATTCTGATACACTTCAACTATTTTACCATTTAGATTTAAGATGCATGAAACATTGAAACATATAGAAAACACCTCAAATCAAAAGGATAGAATACTTATTTGTAATTATACTGCACAAGAATCTAATGAAATTTCCTCAACTTTCATTCCTTTTCCAGCAAAAATCCAATTTTGAGTACAAAAGCTTTCTCAGCTTGATAGCATAGATTTACAGAGATGTTATAGAATCCACCCACAATACTTCAAATGGAGAAGTATTCATACAAAAATTACATTAAAAATATCTCATAACCAAATGAGATTTATTCTAGGGAATACAAAATATCTTTTACAAAAAGATAGAGATAGATGTAAAACTGATCGCTGTTGTCCCTTTATTTATGAATAAGCTGGAGGTTGAAACTCAGGTTTGCCTCTTGTTGTTGCTTTAGTAATTGTATGTAGGATCTTTGCCTACTTTTCCCTACTAATACCCTTTATCTGTTCCGATACTCTTTACCTATTTACCAAGATTTACCTTAGTAAATATTTCTTTTTACCTCAGAGTTACCATAGTAAATTATAGGATATCGGTCATGTTGCTCCACCATTCTTCATTTGGTATCTTCATCCTGATCAATTTCTTGTATATTTCTTCAGCTTCAGTATATTTTGCAAAATTGGGTTGGACTGTGAACAGGTGCTTCACTTCATGCTCAATATAGAAAAGATTTTCCAAACCATCATACAACACTTTTCCTGTAGGTAGTGCTTTCACTGTGGAAGAGCTGGCTTGACTTTTGACTTGTTTGTGTAGTTTCTCAATGTAGTCCTCATGAGTCATCAGCTTGCCATTTATGACCAGTGAAAGAAGAACTTCAGAAATTGCTCAAAGTAAACTTCATTTACCCTATTTCAGATAGCCAATGGGTTTCTCCCTTGGTTATAGTGCCCAAAAAGAATGGTAAATGGAGAGTTTGCATTGATTATCGAGAATTGAACAAGGCAACCTTAAAGGATCATTTTCCTCTACCTTTTATTGATCAGGTACTAGACACTTTAGCAGGTAAGAAGTACTTCTCATTCTTGGATGGTTTTAGTGGGTATAATCAAATTCAGGTAGCACCTGAAGATCAAGACAAAACCACATTTACTTGTCCTTTGGGAACTTTTGCCTACCGAGTACTCCCTTTTGGATTGTGCAATGCACCCGCTACATTTCAAAGGCCTGTACTAGGAATCTTTTCAGATCTGATTCATGATTGTGTAGAGGTATACATGGATGATTTCACAGTTTATGGTAATACATTTGAAGAAGCTTTGGAAAATTTGGAAAAAGTACTGGTAAGATGTAAGGAAACACATCTTTCTTTAAGTCATGAAAAGTGTTTTATGATGTTTACTGAAGGGATTGTTTTAGGACATCATATTTCAGGAGATGGAATTAAGGTTGATAGATCTAAAGTTGAGGTCATCTCTAAGTTACCCATTCCAAATTGCCAAAGGGATGTTAGGAGTTTTCTTGGGTTTACTGGATATTACAGGAGGTTTATTGAACACTTCACCAGGATAGCATCTCCTCTTTTCAAATTTCTTACTAAGGACTATGATTTCAAATGGGATCCTGAGTGTCAATCTGCTTTTGAGACTTTAAAAACTAGAATATCCGAAGCACCCATCTTAAGGGGACCAAATTGGAAACTCCCTTTCCACATTTCTACTGATGCTTCAGATACAGCTCTAGGAGCTGTTTTGGGACAAAAAGATTTGATCCCTTATGCCATTTATTACACAAGTAAAAAATTGACTCCCACTGAGTTAAATTATACTGTTACAGAAAAAGAGTTCTTAGTTGTGGTACATGCGATCAATAAGTTTAG